>VZQC01004423.1:1373716-1459388 GCA_009823505.1 Rhizomys pruinosus
CTATTGAACTGGGCAGTTCACCTCAAGTTTGGCTTGGCATGCTAGAGAAGTAGTCAAAGACGGGTAAGACCTGCTGCATGTATTACCAACCTAAGACAGGGAACAAACCTATGCTGTTTGTTTGACCCCATGACGGGTAAGGAATACCTCTGCAGGGGCAACCTAAGACAGGCATTCTCTCTGCCATATTATAAAAGAAAGGGGGAGATGTGGAGAGCGGGCATTGGCCAAAATGGCGCCTTGGACCCTGGCCAGGTCTTATGATCACCTGATTGTTGCCTGACTGCCCAGCTCATTCCCCAGCCAATAAGAGAACGCCGAACCTGAGCCCTCATTAGCATGTCCGCTGACTTCCATATATTGTGCATACCGCTTACAGACCAATGAGAGACTGCCACGGTGCTCGCACCCTAGCAGTAGGTGGGGCTGAGGGAAGAGATTATTAGCAGGGGACACTGGAAGGGAGAAGGAGAGAGAGCAGATGTAAGGTTACCCGAATAAACTGCTTGAGGAAGATCGCTCTCGTGTCGTGTCTTCTTTCGCTGGACAAATGGGGACGTGACATTTTACTTTTTCTTTTTTTGACACAGGGTCTTATTGTGTAGCTCAGGCCAGCCTCAAACTTTCCATGTAGCCTGGCCCATACTGGCCTTTATCTCATGATTCTCCTACCATCTGCTTCCTAAGGGTTAGGATTAAAAGTGTGAGCCACTATGCCTGTCATTACTTTTAATGGCCTCTGCTGATACTATCTACGTAGATACCTCAAAGGATATGCAGATCATATCAAAAGTAGAAATACCTGCATAAATGATTTTAATGACTCATCTAATGGATGTGGATAATATATATTATGCCATTCTGAAAATTAAAAACTTAACTGAGGACTTTTTCTTTTTTCACTTTCCTGAGAATACCTTGAATTTTTATTTCTGGCATTGAGATTCTACACATATACATTCTAAGCCATACTCTTCCTTAATGTAGACAGTGATTTATTTGCTAATCACGTTAGAAACACTGAAGAATATACTGGTGCTTTTTTTTCCTTCCACTATTTTTCTTTTCTCAAATATTCTGATCCCAGGATTCAGTTTAATCAAAGTGTTAACAAGCTTAAATGTAAAATTTCAGAAATTACCTGAGGTATGCTCGTTTGGTAGAAACTCATTAAAGAAGAATTTTACTAATAGATACATTTAAATGTAGGTTCCACAGATCATCTCTTCCTCTTCCCTCTGATTTCAGTCAGCGTTTAAAGCTGTTTAGAGCTTGCTATCAGCGTTATTCTGCTAGGCTTGTCAGTGTTAAATGTTTGTTTGGGTTTTATTTTTTAAATGCCTTTTAAATGTTTAATTTTAGGGCAGCTAAATTCAGATGTGTACTAGAATGTGTATTTTGTAAAACAATCTTGATTAGGGAGACATCTTTGTAAATTATCCATTGTTTCTGAGTATACCTAATTGATGTAGTTATATTTTCATTGTCTTACCATAAAGCCTTGATGATCAACATAGGGGAAATCTACTGTAAGCTTTTGTGAACTTTAAGAATGGAAAATAAACAAGATTAAATAAAAAATTAACACTCCATCTCTATGATCATATTATGAAAAATTATCTCAAAACAGTGAAAATTATAACACTTAAAGCTTTTTACGGCTTACACAGTAAACTCTAAATATGGAATACATTTTTTTTGTAAATTAAAATGTGAACATCATCAAAATAAGCTGTGATGACCATTATTTTCATTATAAAGGTTGCATTAAGAATTTGTTAATGGAAAATAATTTTTTAAAAGGTAACAGTACTTTATAAGCATACGTACATACATGAGATTTTTATCTTAGTGTTTGTACTGAACAGAGTCATCTACACTTGTAAATGTAAGGACTTTCACTTGAGAGGAGCATTCTCAGAAATGTCATTTACATTTTAATATAGTAAATATCCCTTACCGTGTTCCAAACTCAGCAAGTGATGGAAAACAGAATAATATATCTTATGTTTACTCAAAGATAACCATAACTAAAAGTTAAAATATGATAACTAAAGATAATTTTATCAAGGAAGTGGAGGATAAGGAATGGGGTGATAGGAAATATTTAGTTTTATTAAGGTATAAAATAAAGACCATTTAACAATTGACAATACTGCTGGATGTGGTGGTGCATGCCTTTAATCCAAGCACTAGGGAGGCAGAGGCAGGAGGATCTTTGTGAGTTCAAGGCCAGCCTACAGAGTGAGTTCCAGGACAGCTGGAGCTACAGGGAGACCCTGTCTCAAAAAAAGACAAAAACAAAACAAAAAAAATTGACAATACCAAAGGCATGAAATAGAGTATAAGAAAATGGTATGTAAGAACTTAGAATGAGTTATGAGGAAGCACATATCACAGGAGGTGGGGGACAGGAAAGAAGTCTATGCCTGCCACAGTTCAGGCCAGGAAAGTGGTGTATACACAAAAGTATATGGTAGTTTCATAAAATAGAATGAACATAATAAAATCTAAAGTTAGTTATTTTGAACACGTTGTAGTTGTCTAGTTCTAGGCTGTTGTGTTAGAGGGAAAAGATTGTCTTAAGGGCTTTGGGGGATCAGTTTTTATAAGGTACTCCAGGAGAAGCCATGTGTTACTGTGTCTGACCCAAGTGCCACAGAATGGATGAGTATAGTTATTTTTAAATTGGTCTCTAGCCAGAGGGCTGTCACATAGCTTCTCCAGGAGCTCATTTAAAATTGGCAGGTGCATCTACCATGTGGCTGCCACTGCTTTTGCCATCCTTCAAAGACATGAGACATAGCTTTTCAACCTTCCAATATGGACTGAAGACTCATGTCTCTCCAAAAATCCTTGAAACCTTCAGTGGTAGATGGGAACTGCTGAGATATCCAGCTTGTGGACTGAGCAACTACTGGGGTTTCAGCCTCTTCAGAGTGTAGACTGCCATTGTTGGACTACCCAGGCTGTATCATGGAGACCAGTAAAGGAAGATCAAGACAGGACATAGTGCTTACTGGACCTCATTTGGTGACCATGGGAAGGGAAAGACTCCAGTGTGGAGCTCAAGGTCAGGACTGATGGTTGCTTGGGCTTGCCAAGGAGGAATCTTCAAACAAAATTTCTTAAGGAAAACACGACATCTTTCAGCCTAATAAAGAAAAAAAAACAATAAAAATAAAAAAAAGAAATCATAAGCTGAAGTTGCTAAAAGCTATGACAACATAATCTTGATACATGTGTGGCATGCATATATGCATATTTTGGAGTGATGCAAATTGGAAGGAACAACAACAACAACAACAACAACAAGACTGGCTAAAACAACTGACTGAAACAGTGAACTTCTGCCCAAAACAGTAAACTTCTGCATGGAAAATTTTAAAAGAGACTTAGAAAAAACAAAAAAATATGTTTAGCAGAATGGATGAGCTCTGGTGTGGGGGGGCAAGGAAGGGGGAATGGTTCTAGATTTGATTGGGAAATTTTCTATGAAATGCACAAAGCTTCAATAAAAAATGGCTTTGAAAAAAAAGAGGAAAGGAAAATATCTGTTAGTTAATCTTTAATAAGGAAGGGTCAGAATTAGATTTTCTGAGGTCTGAAAGCAACAAACAAACAAACAAACAAACCCCCCCAAAAAACCCCAAACAAAACAAGACAAAAACCCCAAATTGGATGTCAGAACCAAAATCAGAATACCTTTAAAGTAAACAAAAGAAATAACTTAAAAAATTACTGTGGCGAGCAAGCTCAACCTAACAGTTAACAAATAAAACTATGAGCTAAGCAGCTTAGATACAGTTTTGTATAAACAAGTAGTACTTAGAGGTTTTGTGGAATAATATCTATGTATCTATCTATTTTTTGGTCTTTTTGAGACATGGTCTCCCTTTAGTCCCAGCTGTCCTGGAGCTCCCTATGTAGACCAGGCTGGCCTTGAGTTTACAGAGATCCACCTGTCTCTGCCTCCCAAGTGCTGGGATTAAAAGTGTGTGCCACCACACCCAGCAGACTAATAGATATTTAAAGATGTTTAAGATACCTGTGTTTATGAGGCCTCTGAATATATTTTGATTAGGCATGCCAGTATAAAATTTAGACTAATAATTCTTGTGCACAAAAATGAAGAAGGAAAACTTAGTGGACACAGCTCAAAACTGTTTTGAGACAAGTAATACGTGAAGACAATTAATATAATTACATGAGATCTCTCTGCATGGAAATATGTTAGATCCTAACACATGGAAACATATAAAAACATGACATTGCAGGAAGTTTTTAAATGACATAAGAAAATGATGGTTATACATAATCACATGAATGAATAAATTTGATTATGATGATCCTTTGTAAGCAGGAACAGCTGGAATTATGGAGAAGACAAGGTTACTGGTATATGTAGAGGAGTTTTGTAGGGTTTTAGAAAACATAGTTAAAAGGGTTTTGATTTGGGATGATGACAGGGAGTAGACGGAAAGGAAAAGCTTGGAGAGGAAAAACTTTGATTTGAGATTTACAGTAAATTTATGGGAGTAACATAGATGGCAGGAGCGAAAGGGAGGGGTTGCAGGCTAGAATCTGACATGTGGAAAACTGAGATTCCTTAGGAGACAGAAAACCTGGAAATAAATTTGTAGTGAATGAAAAAACTTAAAACCTTCTCTTTAAAGGTAAGTAAGCAGCTTAGTGAGATGAAGGTAAGAGAGAGGAATTAAATTTTAAAGGATAGAGAAAAACCAGTGAAGTGGAGGGGCTGGGACTTGATATTATATTATGTAAAACAATGTTAGAATTTAAAATAGTCCCTTTTAGAAATCAGTAAATATACTATATAAAAAAAGTCAAAATCCAAAATAATCCCTTAAAATTAGGTAAATGTCATGTAAACAAAGTCAAATCCCAAAATAGTTTCCTTTAAAAGCCAGCAAATATGTAAAACAATGTAAACATTTTAAATAATCTTCTTTAAAAGCCAGTAACTATACCATACAAGAAGTTAAAATGCAAAAGAATCCCATTTAGAAACAGGTCAAAACAATGATAAAATTTTAAACTCCCACAGTGGAGACTCAACATTACTCCCTTAATCTGACATAAAAATGCATTCGATTTGTGACAAGACACAAGGACTGTATTGGACTCCCTTGCTTTTGTATAATCCCATCTAGAATCCAAGATGAAAACCAAAACAAAAAATAAATTGCAAAAGGATTGCAACATGATGAAATGCTTGTAGTCCAGGAAATTCCCAGGTTATCATGATCTCCTTAAGTTCACTAGCACAGGTAAGTTCCTGGGTATCATCATTTTGAATTATGCCATGTGGTTGGATTAAGATGGTGTCAAGGTCACACAGGTCACTGCCATTTTGAAAATGTTACTGTCCAAGATGGCATCCAAGCCATGTGGCTATGATGTCATCAACCAAGTTGAACACCAGGTCACATGGTTGCCTCCCTCTTGGTGAGGTTACTAGCCATGATGACTATCCAAACACAGGGATATCTTTTTTGTTTTTGTATTTTTGTGTTATTGTGGTTCTTTTTGGGACAGGGTCTCCCTGTACCCCTCAGCTGTTCTGGAACTCACTATATAGTCCAGGCTGGCCTTGAACTTACAGAGATCCTGCCTTACCTGCCTCTGCCTCCTGAGTGCTGGGATTAAAGGCATGCACAACCGTGCCAGGCTAGGGATATCTTATTGAGTTCAGCTCCATGATAAAATAATCCCATCTCCTACCAGGATACAAGTCCTGTGGGATTCATGTATCCCACAGATTAAATGTCTACAGCAATCCTTTTTTTTACTTTTAGAACAGCACCCAATTAAGTTAGACTTGATATAACAAGAGAAATTTCTCTCAGATATGTAGGCCCCAAATAGGAAAATAATGTAAAGGACTGCATGGTCTCAAACCAAGGAAGGGAAACCATGTCACTCACCACCTTTTTCAACTGTGAAAGTGAAGCAATGTTCTCTGGATCTCTTCATTCTTAGATAAAAGCTTTGCTGGAAAAGGAACTTCTGAAGGGGGCAGAAAGAAATGTGGAGCTGTGTCTAGTGCACACGTCCTTAGGCTGTTGCTCTGGAAGCATGTAAAGAGGGACCAGTTATGAGGGAACAAGGTAGACTCGATTTTTCTATTTCATGGAAATACACCCCCCCACCCTCAGATTCCAGGAAAACCCACAGAATATCTCAATAGTTAGCAGGGAAGGACCAAAAGTTGTTTGTTGAAAATAACTAACAGGGAGCCGGGCGTGGTGGCGCACACCTTTAATCCTAGCACTTGGGAGGCAGAGGCAGGTGAATCTTTGTGAGTTCAAAGCCAGCCTGGTCTACAAAGCGAGTTCCAGGACAGCTGGGGCTACAAGGGCGACCCTGTCTTGAAAAGAACAAAAAAAAAAAAAAAAAAAAAAAAAGAGAAAATAACTAACAGGGAAAGATGGAAGGTTAAACATGTTTGTTCTTCTGCCAGGATGTACTTGATGAGTAAAGATCTCCCCCCCCCAATGGTGCCACCAAAGCTGCTAGGTGGCCCTCACCTATCAGTCTAAAAATCATGCTCCTCAGTCCCTATGAATCAATGACAAAATGCCAAAACTGGAAAATTCCCCACTTGATTTTTCCGTTTAAAAACCCCAAATTCCCCTAGATCAGGGTTGCTCTCCCCTCTCCGCTGTGTCAATCTCGAATAAAGGGGCTCGTACTTACATTGGAGCCATGTGTCCTGGTGGTCTTTCCGGTGGGGGGGTCCCACTGATCTGGGCATAGCATATGGGGGCTCATCCAGGATCCCCCAGACCCTCAGGATCCTGATCCAGAGAGTCTAATACCAGCTGGTAAGTGTCTCAGTCTTGTCCTTTGTCTTTTGTCTTCTCTGTGCTCTTGTTTCAATCAGACCTCGAGGCAGTGGAAAACGGCAGCTATAAGTGGCCTATAGTGGAAGCACTGGTGGGTCAAAAGCCAAACAGCTCAGGAAGACATTCCTGACTTGGGGGCAGATGAGGTGCCTGCTCAACAGAATAAATATTTTTTAGTGTAGAGGCAGATGAGGTGCCTGCCCAGTGCTGTGACCTGAGTGTTGCTTTGTCTGTTTTGAGTCTCGTGTTGATTGTTCTCAGTGTTCATTAGACTTTGATGGATGTTATGGGACAGACTGCTTCTTCCTAACCCTTCCTTCCTCCAATTCCAACTCCCCAGACTAATACTGTCTATCCTACAGGGAAGGTAGCCACTCTGGTGACTAATGAAAGCAACTTCCATGTGTCTAAGCGCGAGTCTAAGTATTTGTGTGTGGTTGTAATTTGGTCATTATAATGGTCTCATGTTTGTTCTGTCAAACAAAATGGCCACTTCAAGTTTCAGTCCCTTATGTGCACAGAATCATTCATTTTGGCATGCCAGACTAGATACGCATGTGCAAACTTTAAAATTGATATTTATTTTTCTAATTTTTTAAAATTTATTTTTGTATGTGTATGAATGTACTGTCTGCATGCAGGTCTGGGCACTCATGTCGTGCAATGCCACAGAGGCCAGAAGAGTGTCTCAGATTCCCCTGGAACTGGAGTTCTCCTGGAATTAGAGTTACAGATGGAGAGATGGCCTAGCGGTTAAGAGCGCCAACCACTTTTACAGAGGACCCAGGTTCGATCCCCAGCACCCACATGGCAGCTGAGAACCATCTGAAACTCCAATTCCAGGAGAACTCCAGTTCCAGGGGAATCCGACACCCTCTTCTGACCTCCTCGGCATTGCACGACATGGGTGCACAAACCTGCATGCAGACAGTACATTCATACACATACAGAAATTAAAAAAAAATAAATTGATATTTAAAAATGTATTTAAAGGACTAAAATTTGGATACTATAGACATCTCTAAATTTATTGTCTCTGAGTCCACTAAATGCTTCACAACAGGTGGTAATTTTTATAGGAATGAACCTCTGAGTTGACTGTTTAAGGATCCTATTTTCCAAGATTACATTTTGGTTTGTTTGCTTTCAAATAAGTAACTTGCTTGCTTTGGAATTATCTACTTTTTTTTGAGATCTCTGTGGATTCAGGGTTGGAAATGAATTGTTGGACTGGCTTTTGCTTTGGGTGGGACAGTTTTGTTGCCCCTTGGGACTGAGTGTGGTGGCACATATCTTTTTTCTTTTTAATTTTATTTTTAATTTAATTTATTTATTTTAGTGTATGAATGTACTGTCTCTATGTAGGTTGGTGCACCCGTGTCGTACAATGCCTCAGAGGTCAGAAGAGGGTGTCAGACTCCCCTGGAACTGGAGTTCTCCTGGAATTGGAGTTACAGACGGTTCTCAGCCGCCATGTGGGTGCTGGGGATTGATCCCTGGTCCTCTGCAAGAGCAGTCGGTGCTCTTAACTTACAGGATAGCTAACTTACAGGATAGCTCTGTACTGGACAAAAGCATTAGGAAAATCACCTAGAAATCTGGGGATAGATGTATGTCTTCTGGAGAGATGCCTCTAAACCCCAAAACTGGCTTGTGGCTTGCATTGTCTCTCTCCCTTCTAAGTAAATCAATGATCAACTAGGTAGCTTCAAAGTACAAACATTCATCAGAAGTCTAAAACTGAGTTTTGGGCAGCGCTGGTTCTGGTGAGCCTCTGGGAGAACCCAGCTCTTTGCTGGCAGTGCCTGGTCTACTCAGCTTGTAGCTCTGTCCAGCCTGGCACACATCTTTAATCCCAGTCCTTGGGAGGCAGAGGCAGGCAGTTCTTTGTGAGCTCAAGGCCAGCCTGGTCTACAGAGCAAGTTCCAGGCCAGCTGAGACTAAGGGGAGACCTTGTCTCAAAAAGACTCCCCCAAAAAGAGAAAGCATGTGTGTGAGTGTTGGTAATTCCCACATGCATGGAAATTACACATGTGTATGTGACTATTGGTAATTTTCCACCTGAAGTAAATAACATGGTGTTAGAGAAAATAAATACCAGGTAGCTGTCTCCATTGAAATAGTTCTTGGCATTTGGCAGGTCCCTAAGGGACTCACAGCTCCTGACCACAAAGGTGTGTGTCATCGACACAGTTCTGGCTATAGAGTGGGATCCCCTGGTGCTTAAGGTCCCTGCCTTATTCCCAATCCCATCTGGACAATGGGCTGGGCCTTAGGTGTGAGTGAGAGTTGTTTTTGAGTAAAAGGATGCATCAAGCATATTGGAGCCAGTAGGAGGCATGTGAGCAAGATGAACGTGTGTGTTTGAGATGGCTGGGGCTTATTGTCCCTGTACTGGGAGGAGGTGTTGAGATGTCTTCTAGGCAGAGAAGGTGTGGAAAGGCTGAACAAGGGATTGGAATTGTGCTGTTTTTACTGATGGAAGAAGGGAGAAGCCTATTCTGAGTCTCTGATGAGGAAAAAGTCAGGTTTATGGGGATTTTTGTGATGCATCAGCCAGGTCTGGGCCATTTCTCACCTCTCACTACCTGCACTTGCTCCAGACTCAAGTCACATTTGGGCAGCACCCTGACTGTTCTGGTGACCACTGCTCTGAGGTGGGTCAAACGGTGTCACCTTTAGGTTCACACCCACTTAAAGCCTCAGAGTGCGGCCCAGCTTCAGTTGTAACTAGAGTAATTGTTAAGATGAGAATGGACCCTAAACCCACAGGAACACAGAGATCCCTGTGAGGCTGGAGCTAGGCAGTGCTGTGACAGAGCTACAAGCTGAGTAGACCAGGCACTGCCAGCAAAGAGCTGGGTTCTCCCAGAGGCTCACCAGAACCAGTGCTGCCCAAAACTCAGTTTTAGACTTCTGATGAATGTTTGTACTTTGAAGCTACCTAGTTGATCATTGATTTACTTAGAAGGGAGAGAGACAATGCAAGCCACAAGCCAGTTTTGGGGTTTAGAGGCATCTCTCCAGAAGACATATATCTATCCCCAGATTTCTAGGTGATTTTCCTAATGCTTTTGTCCAGTACAGAGCTATCCTGTCAAGATGTATAAATCAGAGACCAATGGCTGTGACAGATCACACAGTAGGGGCTCAAGGGCCCCACACACTAGACTCTGGATCCAGACTCCAGGAGGCTTATCTGGGAAGGTGACCTCCTTTGTCTTTAATGACCCAGTAGGGTGCCTGTCAGTAGCTGTGAGAAGCAGGCTGCTCCAAGAGCAGAACCTTGGTTAAAGCATGTGTTTACAAAAATCTACCCAGATGGTTTTAAAAACCTAAAGATCATTACTGTAGAATTTCTGAGTCAGAAACAAATAACTGAACCAATTTAATCCTAAATTAAAAATAGGAAAATTTACTTCACACCTCTCTCAGTATAAACTGTGAAGTTTAAAGTGTTGTTATGTTGACTGTTATAAACTTAAGAGTCATATTTTACTGTGATTTAAGTTTTCACCTCTAATTTAGAGTTTTCATCAAGGTGCTGAAGTTTTGGGTTTGAAACTAATTAAAACTTTTTTTGTTTTATGGAGCTGTTTAAAGGAATAGGCTTGCATCTAATGCTAATGATTTTCTTGATATCAAGTTGATCCACAAGTAAACTGTCATGTGAGCTAAAACTGTTAAACATTCCCTTTTTATTATTCTTAGAAGATTCACTGGTTTCTTTTCATATGCAAAAAGTACCTCTTCTTAAAAGTGTACTTTGCAGAGGTTTCACTCCTTTTCCTGAGTTTGAGTTAGGAGCTGTTACCTTGTAACAGATCAGTATTAATGTCTACTTGGTTCACCAGGAGAACAGAGGCTGACCATGGGGCTCTCCATGTGATGCTGGTCACACTGACTGATGGAGAAGGTATTTTTTTGTGACATTGAGGTGGCAACCTCAAAGACATGTAAAGACTGAATTGAATTTTAAGCTAATGTGAAATCTTGGCAGAGAATGTTTTAATAAATAAATGCCTTAAAAGTATTTAAAATATTCTTCCATATTTCAAAATGTAAAAATGTAACATGACAGATTTTATGTGTCTGACATTGTGTCTGGGAAGGAAGGGCAGACTTTAGGACCTTCATAATCAGCTGTTGGAGGCTTGGCAGGGCTACTTGAATCCTCATGGACATAGTCTTTGGCCCAGAAGGAAAGTTTAAAAAGTTGCTGTGTGAAGCTGTTTGTCATTGACCATTTGCATCCCTGCCATAAATCAAGTGGCATTGTTGCCTGGGTGGATATAGAGGGTGTTTAGTCCTGAGATGGAAACTAAGAGCTCAATTTTTATTGAGCATTTTTGTGATTTTTTCAAACTATCCCCTGTTTATACTAGTATATTTGAGATAACTGTCCCATCTCGTTACATGGGAAATAAATGTTAATTACTTAGTAAATATGTGCAATTAAGGGTTAATCTATGTATGAATGTTATTTCTCATGGTATTAAAAAGGATATCAAAAGGTAAAAAATGTTAAAAAGTTATTTTTAGTAAGGATTTACGTAAAGATGATAAAAAGTCTATGAAAGTGATAAAAGTCTGAGGAGGTTTGTTGTGACAGGTAAAAAGGACACTATATAAATAAGCTTAATTTTCTAAGGTTCAGTCAACTAGTTTAAGAATCAAAATGTAAATATAGTCAAGGTTTGTTTAAGAGTGTTCAGTTTTTATTCAAGCTTTATATGCATATCACATGGCACTTCAAGGTATAGTAAAATGATAAGATACCTATATTAAGTTAAATTGGTGTAAACACTCAAGCTAGTTTACTAGTGGCCTGAATAGGATTGTGAATATATAGAGTTGTTAATTTTTAGTCCTCTCCTGGCTTGAACTTGACTCCCTGTTACAGGTTTGGATTAAGTGGGCACAGGCAAATAGTGGGTTACCTATGGCTACTGAAAAATGTACTTTATGTTTCTTGCAAAGTTGCTTTGATATTTTCTTTGACCTAACCAGATAATTTGTCTCAAAAAGCTAGATTCTATCTTCCTGAAACAGCTGCATGCAGTCCAAAAGAAGACAGTTTGGATGGACTTGGTAATCCTTATCAGTTTATTTCTTGTCTTCTGGTATGTGTTACAACTCCTGTCTTTCTGGGAAAACTATATACCAGGATAAAGGGTCTGAAAAAGAAAAAGATTGTTCCTGTTTGTGGTAATTGTAGTGAACAATTTACATTTAAAATAAGCCTGAAATTGTTTAATTTGACCTTCTGGGTTATGCTTGCTTAATGTATGGTGTTAAGTCTCTCCTCTAGTCAGTATTATACAAGGCTGCTTGAACTTTTGTCCAAGCCTTACCTAGAATATTATACAGTAATTAAAAGTATTATACTGGTGTAACTTAGCCTTTCTGAATGGATAACGACCATACTTAAATGCCCATACCAATTCGGCTGAGACACCTAAGGAACAACTTTGTTTCTTGCCCTCTGAGGTCAACTTGTCCTGGGAGATTATGTCTGGGGGCATCTTCTGAAATGTCCTGCAATTGTGAGTCACCAGTCCTCCTGGGCAGGGAGGTCTTGGAGACCTACTAACGGGACTCTAGCCAGTGCCCAGTCTGTAAAGAGGAAAGTCTCTTCATGCTTCAAAAAGGGAAGCCTGGTCTAGAAAGATCTGACTTTGTCCTCATGTGGATGGAACTGGTAAATGTAAAGCTGAGAGGAACCAGAGGCCTCTACCCCCAAAAGTCTGAGTGACCCATGAGGACCAGATCCTCAACTGACCTTGAGAAAAGTTGGTTAAGCTGGGCTAACTGTATGGACTTAAACACCCAAGAGGAAAGTATAACCAAAAGATAAGTAATCATTATATTTCCTTTAAAGTATGAAAGACTGTGCCTCCAGACACTAGATTTTAAGTCATTTAAAGTCATATGAGATTTGTTGTTATCAAATAATAAAGTTTCCTCTTTCTGCTTAAGCAGTTACCTAAGGGAAAACTCATACCATGACTATCAAAAATTCCTGGAAAGCAGATGCTGAATCCAGACACCATGGACAAATGAACAAAAGGAGAAGCCCAATAATGGATGCTTTGGAACCCCTCATTAAGAGATTCCAATGGACTTTTAAGTTGGACATTTAATTTGCCCTGTTCCTCTTTTGGTTCCCTGCCAAGAAAATGTACCTAGCTACTCTTGCCTTCACAGGAACTGGTCAAAATTTTGTTCTCTCTGTAACTATACTTTTTGGGGTCTTTTAGATAGATCCACTGATCAGGTACCCCAGTCACCACCTCCTATGCCCCTTTTCAGCATGGAAGAAGTCAGAGCATTCAGCACCCTGATTGCCTCTTGGCAATTGGGGTAACCTCCTCAGAGGGTAATGTGATAAAAGTAAGAGCTAAAAATTGGCTAGGCAGTTTAGGGTCAAGACCCCTCAAAAAAGCCAGTTTCTTTCTCAGCTGAGGGCTGAGGACTTCCTGGATCTGTCAGTAGACTTATCCTTCTGGTTGCTCTGACTTGTAGCTCATGCATCCTTAACTCACTTGTCAGATTTATTGACCAGCAGGCAAATTCCATTAAAATCATGGTGCTAGGGGCCCAATACAACCCCCGTAGCAGAGATCATTCCATCTTGGAAACACCAACTGTGGTTAACTTTGTGAACTTCCTTCAAGGATTTGAAGGCCCCTGGTTGCAACAGTTTATTAACTACACCTTGCTAGGCCCCCTGCTAATCCTTTTATTGATAAGTCACCCTAGGTCCTTGTATCCTAAACCGACTAGTGGTCTTCATGAAAGAATGATTAGGAGCCATACAACTGATGGTTCTCAAGTTGGACCACATCAGATTTGACCAAAACGGTATAACTAATAATTATTCAGACAGGAAGCCATATGATGGTATCATCCAAATTGTCTAAATATCTTAAAATAAAGAGACCAAGATTGGCCTCTAGAGTACCCGCAAGGATGGGGGAATGTAAAGAGGGACCAGTTATAAGAGAACAACATAGAGTCCATTTTTCTATTTTGTGGAAATACACCCCCACCCTCAGATTCCAGGAAAACCCACAGAATATCTCAATAGCTAGCAGGGAAGGACCAAAGGTTGTTTGTTAAAAATAACTAACAGGGAAAGGCCAAAGGTTAAACATGTTTGTTCTTCTGCCAGGATATACTCAATGAGTAAAGACCCCCCCCCAATGGTGCCACCAAAGCTGCCAGGTGGCCCTTACCTATCAGTCTAAAAATCATGCTTCCTCAGTCCCTATGAATTAATAACAAAATGGCAAAACTGGAAAATTCCCCACTTGTGATTCTTCCCTTTAAAAACCCCAAATTCCCCTAGACCAGGGCTCCTCTCTCCTCTCTGCTGTGTTGAACAGGATAGCAACACAAGCTCGAGCCCAAATAAAGACTCTTTGTACTTACATTGGAGCTGAGTGTCCTGGTGGTCTTTTGGGGGTCCCAGTTATCTGGGCATAACAAGCACATGTCTTGCAGGAGCATGGAGTGTGACTCTGCTTGTTCACTGAAATTTAAAATTCTTGCATCCAGTTAGGAAAGCAGCTGCCTTGGAAATCAAGTGGGTTAAGCACTTCCTGCTACAGGCCCAACAGGCCTGAGACACAAATTCTAGAACCCTGTGTCTATTCTTTCTCTCTTTTTGTCTTATGGGTAGAACTTGTTTTGGGGGAATGCCCCCCCCAAACAAAAAATCCTGGGAAAGACTACAGAAAAAAAAAGCCTTTTTAAGCCTTTTTATTCTTTAGTTCAAGACTGAGTGGTTTATGGCCCCAAATGCCCCAAGTCAAGATTACAAGAGAAATAAGACCTCACCTGTTTAGCAGGTAAATTCCAAGGATCTGCAGGAATTTTTGCATGGCCACCAAGTAATTTCTTAGAAATGTGGGAGGCCCCCTCCCCCCTTAATAAACAGACTGCCTAGAACTCAGTAATTTGGAACCCGTAGTGGGTGGGTGACTGGAGAGGAGAAAAAGAAGGCCCTGATATGTTGGCATTCGGACCAGTTTTGCAGGTACTGGCAGAAGTCTCTTAAGTCTTTGAAAGTGTTGGAATCTAGGGTACCCATCTCAGGCCAGACAATATTGTTTTTTTTTTTCTTTTTAAAGATTTTAATGTTTTTATTTACTTTTGTATGTGTATGAATGTACTGTCTGCATGTAGGTCTGTGCACCCGTGTCGTGCAATGTTGTGGAGGTCAGAAGAGGGTGTCTGTTAAAGATTCCCCTGGAATCTTTAACAGGAGTTAAAGATGGTTCTCAGCCACCACGTGGGTGCTGAGGATCAAACCTGGGTTCTCTGCAAGAGCAGCCGGCACTCTTAACCGCTAGGCCATCTCTCCAGCCCCAGACAATATTATTTTCTAATTGATATTGTGGCCAGGTAACAGAACAGAGTCTTTTAAGGAGATTAGGGTTAATATCCTGGGAAAGATAGAGTGGTTTCAGAGAGTGTAGGAGAGAGTCAAGTTGGGCGGTGAGCCCCTGGGCTGCTCCCTTTGAGTGTGAGAAGTTCCCATATTCGGGGGGGAGGGAGAGAGAGAGAGAGAGAGAGAGAGAGAGAGAGAGAGAGAGAGAGAGGAGCCTCAGACTCAGTTTCACTTCCTGGGAGGCAGGGGGTATCCCACCCTGAATCCAGGAGTGCAGAGCAGGATCCCAAGTCCTCAAAGGTGGCGGAGGGGATAACCGTCAGTCGGAGTCCTGGTCCTGTGATGGGTGTCCTGGGAGCAGGAAAAGGACAGGGCCAAAGGCTGGGGATAAGCCCAGATAACCAGTTAATTCTGGGTAGACCAAAAACAGAAAGCCGGAGGCTAGAGGCCAGAAAGATGGAAGGGAAAAAGAGAGTCAGGGAGGGAATGCAGAGGGACATGAGCAGAGATGTATAGAAGTAGAGACCGACGGGGCAGGGTGACACAGTACTTTACGCCAAATAGGCGGTGGACGTTTCTGACCTGTAGCTGCTACCTGGTCTGCAAAAAGCCATACTGGCTAACCAGAGGGGGCTATGGATTGGCAATTCAAGTCATGGCACCACGTATGTGAGGTTCGTGTCAGCGTGACCCCAAAATGAAAGGAAAACACCAGGCCTAGGCCAAGGATTTTAAGGAGTCTTGGGGGTGGTAGACAGGTAAAAAGGTCACTGAGTGACAGTTTCTTGAGTGTGCTCTGGGATTGCTGGCCGTAAATTCCAGATCTTGGGGAGAACTAGGCCTAATAGGACCCTAAGCTCTAGCAATGCTTCGAGTATTTTTTTTAGATCGACTCTCTGTTAAGTATGCTCTGTGTGAATGAGAAACAAGCACATTTGCCAGTGTTGGTGGCGCACACCGGTAGGATATGCTGAAGAGAAACAAGCACATTCACAATCATGGGAACTCATGAAGGAGTGAATGAATAACAATTCACATACATTTTGATGGGGATGAATGGAGTTTCCTTAGTCAAAGTCTCAGCTCTGTGAGTACAAAGCTAGGATTCATCAGTGTGAGAAACAGCTCACACCCGAAGGGGAGTAAAAGTTTATTCTTAGCCAAATATGTGACAGTAGCCCAGGAACGTGGATTCAGGTTGTCCTGAAGTTTACTGTGGAGGTAGTTACAGAGATTTTAATACAGAGCACAGAACATCATTAATAAGGCATTTATCAAATGCATCTGTGGGGACTGCAAGTTGTTTGGTTATAGCACCGTGAGGAAAACTGGCAATAGGTTTTTTTATATTCTCTCTGGAGGCATTCATAGCTTGTGGATTGGTGGAAGCTAGTGTTCTGCTAAGGATATGTTTCAAAGGTTTTACCTGTGAGTAAAATGGATGTAAATTCAGACACAGGAAATGACAATGAATAACTGTCCAGGGACTGAAGAAAGCGCAAGATATTTCATTTGTCTAGAGATAGACATATCATAGAGAGATGATAGGATTTTCTCTAGGATCTATGACTTATCCAGCCATCTATATTTGGCTATGTTTACAATTACACCCATGAGTCACTCTCATTGAGAGGGCTTTAAGTGCAAGTAGACAGCTGTTGATTACCCCTCCTCCATAACAGTGCCACTACTGTACCAGTAGAAGTAGTTTGCTCTACCAGACATTACAGCTATTAGGCTTTAAGGCTGGCTTGGACTGTTAATTGAGTTTCTCCCTCAGCTACTTGCATATTATCTTCCAGAACTATGAGAGCTAAACTTTGGATAGACAGCTCCTAGGTTAGTTCCTGCTCCATTACTCCAAGTCCTGTGGCTAAAGCATGTTTGGTGTTCACCACTAGGATCTTGTCTTCCAGTCCTGGGAGATAAATAAGAGTTCTGGCTGCAGCCTGTGTTAGTTTGGGAGTCTCTTGGACTATTCCGATCAACCACTTGAAGGGAGGTCTCTACTGTGTGGCACTGTGTTCCCTGCCACAGACCCTGTATATGCCTTTCTTAGGTGGTTCCAGAGGCAACACATTTCTCCCGGTCTTCCATAGCAAACCCCTGGCTCCCAACAAATCCATTCTTTTCTAGTCTTTCTCCAGTTCCCACCCTACCCTGAATAACAACCCCCTCCTGCCATCCCTCTTCTCCTGAGGTCCCTTCTCCTCCCTGATGGTCCCTGTATGTCCCTCTCTCCTCCCTCCAGTTGAACCCTCCTACTTTCCCCACCTCTCCTCCTGATAACATCTGTTCTCCAATATTCCTCCCTCTGGGGTTCTTTCATTTCCTTTTCCTCCAGTTCCCTTTCCTTTTTCTTGGCTCCTGAGGTTGCATCAGGATATACACTCACATATAAGGGGGAAAAATATATACCAAGATAATTAGACTCTGAATGTGTAACATTCCAAGTCTCTACAACCGTGAATCATTTTGTTTATTTAAAAAATTTTTTTTGGATTAAGTTTTATGTGTATGAGGGTTTTGCCTACATGTAAGGGAACCTGTGTCATGCAATGCCTGTGGAGGCCAGAAGAGGGCATCAGATCCTCTGGAACTGGATTTTGGGAGGAAACCGAGGTCTTCTGTAAGAACTCACTTACATGCACTTATACGCATGTAGACAAAGCACTCATACACATACAACAAGCAAGACTCCTCTGTCAGCACCAGCTATACCTCACCTGCCTGGAAATACTGTGCAGCAGTGGCAGCCATATGCCTGTATATCCCAAAGCTAATTGGCTATTAGCTCTCTCCTTGGAGGAATAACCCACGGCTGATGTCACAAGCTTACATCCTCTAATGGTTAGGAGATGTTATAAGCCACAGTAAGACCCTGTCATATTTAACAGGAAAAAAATGTAATTCATGGATTAACATACCATCCAAACATCTGTGCCTATACCAAAGTAACCTACCATAACAATTAGTACTGTTTCGATACCTATATATCTAATTGCTTGTGCTTCATTAGTAGGATCGAAAAGATATTCCTGGACAAACTGTCAGCCCATGAAAGGAAGCAGCCAGAATTGACCAGAGACCAAGACAACAGCTCCAGAGAAAGTAGACTGTTTTGCTTCTCATCCACCTGTGCCCCCTTTCTAAGCCTAGGGAACAATCTGTGGAAGAGGGGACATGGTAGAATGTAAGGGCTGCGATTGGGGTGAATGGTGAAACTACAGCAATATAGTCTGGACACTCATTTGATCAACTTGATTGAACATACAAGCCACCCCCTCCCCCGCTGGATGGTGGGACCCATGGGCTGTGTGGGTTTGGGCACAACTGCTTGCAAATTGTTTTTACATGAAGGATGCTTGTACTCATAAATTATTACTTCATGTTAAAAAAATGAAAAAAAATCTGAGAGAAAGATGCAGGACAGTTATGGCAGAATGCATGATCTGGGATGGGGTGGGGTGGGGTGGGGGGAAGGGAAAGGGAAATATGCCTGAACTGAATTGGAAAATGATGTATGAAATACACAAAGCATCAATAAAAAAGAAAATAAAAAAAGAACTCACTTACATGCACTTATATGCATGTAGACAAAGCACTCATACACATAAAACATAAATTTAAAAAATCAGATGAAGGAGATTTGGGGATAAAGGGAAAGAACTAGCTCAAGAGAAGGGGGACCACAGGAAATTGATATTATCAAGGGACAAGTGGGAAAAATGGCAGGGAGGGCTAGGAGGGCGGGGGAGAGAGGAGAGATGAATAATGTAAAAACCTGAGGGAGTCATAGTAATCTAACAATCTAATGACAAATTACACATAAAAATCTCTACATGAGTCCATGTGCAAAGCCGAAGGCTACATAACAAGGAACACTTCCAGACAGAACCTTCCTTTGAGTCGTGGCCAGGACTCCCCAGATTACACAGGCTATTGCCATACCCCTGGATTTGCCCCCAGAACCTGAAGGTAAGACCCTGTTGGTGAAGACAGGACATACTTCAGAGTCTGGAACTGGAACAATGAAGCTGGAACTGACCTGGAAGCCACCTCTCCTGAAGGCTGTCTCTCACAGCTTTGGAGAGCACTAGGCGAGCTTCTAAGGGAGAGCATCAGTTGATTGTCCAACACCAGCTTTAAGACCAAATATCCTGGGGCTGGAGAGATGGCCTAGTGGTTAAGAGTGCTGACTGCTCTTGCAGAGGACCTGGGTTCGATCCCCAGCACCCACTGGACCTCCAGTTCCCCTGGAACTCCGGTTCTACCCTCTTCTGACCTCCACTGCATTGCACGATGTAGGTGCACAAACCTACATGCAGACAGTACATTCATACACATACGAAAATAAATAAAATAAAAGAATTAAAAAAAAGACCAAATATCCAAACTGTTGTCTGGCACAGCATATAACGTCAGCACAGTAGTGGCTCTTTTATCTTGGGGGCAATCAGTGGCTAACTAGTTGGACTTAAAACCCATTCAGTGGGAAGAAACTCATGTGTGGTAGTGTAAACATAGCCAGATACACACGGCTAGAGAGGTCATAGATCTTAGAGAAATTCTCAAAGTTGTCACATGCCTAGGCTAAGATAACCTCTTACTAACTGCAACATAGGAATCCTTATACAATTAATAAAAAAAATTAAACAAAAAAGGAATTCTTATATTTACAGACAAATATCCCAGACACCATTCAATGAAGAATCTTCTTTTGCACCAGATGAAGAATATTACAGAGCCCCACAACTGGGTACATGGACATTGTGAATTGCCCAAGCCTAAGTGACACATCTACAATGCAGCCTCTACACTTAAGGCTCATGCAAAGTAGAACAAGGGGCCAAGGGGACACGATGAATGTTAGGTTTGGGAAAATGACCATGGCCAAAAGGCAAGAAGAGATTTAATCTGGAGAATGAGCTGCTGGGCAGTCCTCAGGCGAGAGAGACTAGCGGTGTCTTGTCACATTAGGCTGGGTTTACGGGATTTTTATGAGTAAGGGTAGGTGAGGCAATAACAGGTGCCTTGCTATGGGAGGGCGTTTCAGTTGGGGGGGGCTGATTAAGTGTTTTTCAGTTTTTCAGCTGGCTGCTACAGAAAATTGGCTGCCATGGATAATTGCAGTTGTACTATTCACAACAGGAGCCAAAGGTTATTGAGAAACTAGTGTGGGTTCATTTGTTTCCTGGAATGCTGCCTACTGGGTTGTGGATTCCATTCTGTTGGTCAGGAGTGACTTCATCTTGAGGTCCATTTTGACTTAACATTAACCTCTTAACTCTCATTAAGGAAGCCCCCTCATGTATCAGGGGGCTAGGAACTCAAAAAGGGCATGAATGGCCAGACTGTGGAGATTAGGAGTGTATAGAGTGTGGATCCATGGACAGCTTCACCCTCCCAAGGTTCAGGGAATATTGCAGAAGAGGTGGTGGAAAGATTGTAAGAGCCAGGGAGGTTGTGCAAGACCAGATGGAAGTAGATCCTACAAGTTCCTGGGACCCTGCTCAGGTGAACCTACAGCATTGGTGTCAACACACATAAGACACATGCAAGCTCAACCAGACAAAAACCCAGCATGGAAGTGCAGAAATGGGTAGCATAACCCAAATGTAGCTGAAGAAATATTGGCAGCTGATTACTGTTGGGTGAGGAAGAACTGGCCTTCTTTTTAAGTGAGGTACTCCAGATTGGCTGACTAGAGCTTGGAGGATGAACTTGCACTGAGGAATGTTTGTGGAGATTAATTTAGCACAATAGGCTTTAACACAGATGACAGAATGTATGAACTCCAGTGGTGGGGAGGCTGTGGGAAGGTGTCAAAGGAGAAGGGGTATAACAGCAATTAACAGTGATGGAGATGTTATGTAAGAAACACAAAAAATTCAATAAAAATTAAAATAAGATCTTTTAAAGAAAGAAAGAAAAAGGCTGCAACAAGACTTCTGAGCTCCCATGCCCAGTGGTGCTGTGGCCTGGGTGCTGCATTAAATCAGAGGAAAGATCACCCAAGGGCACTGGCTGGCTGTGCCACACTCATCCAAGATTTGTGGTTCTCCCATTACAAGCAATCTATTCTCCTCTAGAGCATGTGTCTAGTTTCTATGGAAACAGGTACCATGTTTGGAACACATTCTCTTGGCTAAACTCCCTGGTCTTTTCCATCTCTCAGACTGGAATGGCTGATTAGGGATGGGCTGGTGACCTATTGAAGTTCAAGCGCTTCCCTGAAATGAGCCTTGTAGAGCATGAAGCTGCTAACCGAGGAAGGTCAGCCTAAGGATGAAGCAAAGCAGGGAGGAAGAGCAGGATGCTGAAGGACATACAGTCCTTGGGACAACCTTGACCGAGTCCAGCCTGGAAACAGAGGCTCGAATCTTCAAGCAGGCACAAGAAGCAGAGAGTAACTGGAGATCCGTCAAGGCTTAAGGACTCTCTAAGTCCACCCCCAGGGACATGTTTCCTGCAGCATGGCTGTACTTTCTAAGATTTCCCAGAACAGTGCCACCAACTGGGGACAAAATGTCCAAACACTGGGAGCCTATGGGGGACCTTCTCATTCAAACCACCACTGCAAGTAAATCCAGTATTAAACCCAGTGGGATGAGGCTTTCTCTGACTTATAATTAAAATGTCCCTAATGGACCCTTCTAGGATATGTGTGTGTGTGTGTGTGTGTGTGTGTGTGTGTGTTTGTGTGTATGTGTGTGTATATGTGTGTGTTTGTGTGTGTATGTGTGTATATGTGTGTGTATATGTGTGTGTATGTGTGTGTGTATTTGTGTGTGTGTATGTGTGTGTATGTGCGTGTGTGTGTGTGTATGTGCGTGTGCTGGATAGCTTTAGTGTCAACTTGACACACTTGGGTTGAGGGAGCCTCAACTGGGGAATTGGCTCCATTGGACTGGCCTGTGGGCACATATGTGGAGTAGTCTTGATTGTTGAGCAATGTGGGAGGGCCCAGCCCTCTATAGGTGGGGCCACCCTGGGCAGATTGTTGTGTACCATATAAGAGGGCAGGCTGGGCATGGGCCAGGGGAGCAAGCCAGTGGGCAGGATTCCTCCATGGCCTGTGCCTCAGCTCTTGCCTCCAGGTTCCTGTCCTGAGTTCCTGTCTTGGGTTCCCTGAGTGATAAACTACACCCAGGAGATGTGAGCAGAATAAATCCTTTCCTCCCCAAGTTGGTGTTGGTCAGAGTGTTTTGTCATAGCAATTGAAGAGAAACTAGAACAGTGTGTGTATGTGTATGTGTGTGTATATGTGTGTGTATGTGTATATGTGTGTGTGTGTGTGTGTGTGTCTGGGCACATGCACATGTGGTGTATGCATGCATTTGTGTGTGCATGTGTATGTTACCTGTGTGCCGAGACCAGAAGTTGACATCCTGTGTCTTCCTCGGTCACCCTCCACCTTATTGTTTTGAACCAGCTTCTCTCACTGCACCTGGACGAAGCTCACTGATTGGTGAGACTAACTGGCCAGCAAGTTCCAGGGGTCCATCTGTGTCCACCTCTCCAGTGCTGGGAGTGCAGTACATGCCAGCACACCCAGCTTCATCGTGGGTTCTGGGGATCAAATTCATGTCCTCACACTGTGTGGCAGGCACGTTACCAGCTGAACCATCTCCCAAAAAGTGTGCTACTTTCAATTAAAAAATACTGGACATATCTACTCAGGAGTTTCCAGAATCAGTTGGATGAGGTAAAAGGACCCACACCCTCTGCACAGCACCACTCCAGGAGCTGGGATCCCAGACAGAATAAAAAGGACAAAGTGCTGGGCCTGGGGAGCCTTATTCCAGCACTCGGGAGGGAAAGGCAGGCACAGAGACCTCTGTGAGATTGAGGCCAGCCCTGTCTACATAGTGAGTGCCAGGACAGCTGGGACAAGAAGACCGTGTATCAAAAAGGACTAAAAAATAAAAATGAAATAAAAGACCAAGCAGGCTGAACACTAGACTTTCTGTGTTTCCTGACTGCGGACACAAAGTGGCAGCTGCCTCATCTCTGTTCTCATGACCTCCCCTCCGTGATGGATGGACCACAACTACCTAAGAGGAAACACACACCATGACTGTCAAAATGCCTGGAAAGCAGATCCTGAGTCCAGACACCATGGCCAAATGAAGAAAGGAGAAGTCTAATTCTGGATGCTTCTGAAACCCTCAGTGAGAAATTCTAATGGACTTTTAAGTTGGATGTTTAATTCACCCTATTCATCTCCTGGTTCCCTGCCTAGAAAATATACCTAACTATTCTCGCCTTCACTTCTTCTTCACAGGTGCCTATCAAGGACTTTGTTCTCTCTATAACTATACTTTGGGGGTCTTTTAGATAGATCCACTGAGCAGGGTGTACCAAGTGGCCACCCCCTACGCCCCTTTTAAGCATGGAAGAAGTCAGAGTGGTCGGCGCCCTGATTCCCTCTTGGCAATTGGGGTAACCTCCTTAGAGGGTAATGTGATAAAAGCAGGAGCTAAAGATTGGCTAAGCAGTTTAGGGTCAAGACCCCCCCCCCAAAGAGCCAGGTTCTTTCTCAGTGGAGAGCTGAAGACTTCCTGGATCTGCCAGTGGACTTATCCTGGTTGCTCTGTCTTGTGGGCCATGCATACTTAACTCACTTCTCAGATTTATTAACCCGTGGATAAATTCTATTAAACTCATGGTGTTAAGGACCCAATACAACCCCCTCCCTAGCAGAGATAATTCCATCTTGGAAACACCAACTGTGGTCGACTCTTATGAACTTCCTTCAAGGATTTGAAGACCTCACGAGAGGGGGGAATAAGATAGAGGATTATGGAGACAGGATTATAAAAACTCAGGGATAGTGTTCTCAGATACCATTAAGCCATTTCCTTAGTCATGATTGGTTTTCTTGCTTCACATGTTTCCCCTTGATTAGTAACTTTAACTGTGGCGTTAAACTCTGATTGGCTGGTGTACTTGATTGGTAACTCTAATTGTGATCCTAAACTCTGATTGGCTGTTGTTCTTATAAACTGCCCTGTAACCTGCAACTTGTGGCCACACTCCTCCAGAGCTGAGTATCAGCCCGGTGTCAGAATTAAAACTAAAAAAAAAAAAAAAAAAAAAATCAAAAAAAAAAGTAAAAAAAAAAACTGTATATGGTGGTGCACTTAATCTTAGCACTGAACAGGCAGAGGCAGTGGATCTCTGTGAGATAGATGCCAACCTGGTCTACACGGTAAGTTTCAGGCCCTCTGAGGCTACAAAAAGGCCCTGTCTCAAACAAACATGCAGAAATTGATTTTTAAATTTTTTTAGTATTATTTTTATTTATTTCTGTATGTGTATGAATGTACTGTCTGCATGCAAGTTTGTGCACCCATGTCATGCAATGCCGTGGAGGTCAGAAGAGGGTGTCGGATTCCCCTGGAACTGGAGTTCTCCTGGATTTGGAGTTTCAGACGGTTCTCGACCGCCATGTGGGTGCTGGGGATCGAACCTGGGTCCTCTGTAAGAGCGGTCGGTGCTCTTAATTGCTAGGCAGTCTCTCCAGCCCCAAGAAATTGATTTTTTTTAAATGTGTGAATTAATGGGCTTCAGAGATGGCTCAGTGGTTAGGAGCTACACTGCTCTTCCAATAGAATCTAATTCAGACACCAGCACCCATATCAGATACAATCGCCTATAACTCCTTCTCCAGGAGATCTGATGCCCTCTTCTGGCCTCTGTGCATACTGCATGCATATATACCTAATTAAAACACACACACACACACACACACACACAACTAATTAAAACACCTACAAAATCCATAAAAGATTATTGATTGCAGACTGTCCTGCTTCAAAGCAGAGGGTTTTCTGCAAAGTCAAAACAGATCTATAGTGACTACAAGTGGCCAGAGGGAGAAAAGGGCTCAGCTAGGGCTGTGGTTAAACACACCTCTGTGTGAAGAGCAGGATCAGCCTTGATCTGTTGCTGTGATAAAACACCTAGACCAAAAAAAACCAAAACGAAACACAAACAAACATCTGCCGGGCGTGGTGGCGCACGCCTTTAATCCTAGCACTTGGGAGACAGAGGCAGGTGGATCTTTGTGAATTCAAGGCCAGCCTGGTCTTCAGAGTGAGTTCCAGGACAGCTGGGGCTATAGGGAGACCCTGTCTTGAAAAAAAAAAGCACCATGACCAAGGGAACTTATAAAATGAAAAGTTTATTTGTGCTTAAGTTTCCAGGGGAATTAGAGTCCATCATGGCAGGAAGTGCTGGAGCAGGAGCAGAGAGCAGAGGGTCACATCTTCAAGTAGGCACAGAAAGCAGACAGCTACTGGAGATCCCACAAGGCCTCCATCTTATTGTTTTGAACCAGCTTCTCTCACTGCACCTGGACGAAGCTCACTGATTGGTGAGACTGACTGGCCAGCAAGTTCCAGGGGTCCATCTGTGTCCACCTCTCCAGTGCTGGGAGTGCAGTACATGCCAGCACACCCAGCTTCATTGTGGGTTCTGGGGATCAAATTCATGTCCTCACACTGTGAGGCAGGCACGTTACCAGCTGAACCATCTCCCAACAAGTGTGCTATTTTCAATTAAAAAATATTGGACATCTCTATGCAGGAGTTCCCAGAATCAGATGAGGTAAAAGGACCCACACCCTCTGGACAGCACTGCTCCAGGAGCTGGGATCCCAGATGGAACAAAAGGGACAAAGCGCTGGGCCTGGGGAGCCTTATTCCAGCACTCGGGAGGGAAAGGCAGGCACAGAGACCTCTGTGAGATCGAGGCCAGCCCTGTGTACATAGCAAGTGCCAGGACAGCTGAGACAAGGAGACCAAGTATCAAAAAAGACCAAAAAAATAAAAACTAAATAAAAGACCAAGCAGGCTGAGCACTAGACTGTCTGTTTCCTGACTGTGGACACCAAGTGGCAGCTGCCTCATCTCAGCTCTCATGACCTCCCCTCGGTGATGGATGGACCGTCAAACTGTGAGCCCAAATAAATGTTTCTTTCCTGTTAATAAAAAAGGTAAAAAAAAAAAAACCTGTACATGGTGGTGCACATCTTTAATCCCAGCACAGAGGAGGCAGAGGCAGTAGATCTCTGTGAGACAGAGTCCAGCCTACTCCACATATCTAGTTCTAGGCCTTCTGGGGCTACAAAAAGGCCCTGTCTCAAACAAACAAGCAAGCAAGCAAACAAACAAAAACAAACAAAACACAAACAAACAGAAATTGATTTTTAAAACTTTGTGAATTATTGGGCTGCAGAAATGGCTCAGTGGTTAAGTGCCTGCACTGCTCTTCCATAGAATCTAGTTCAGACACCAGCACCCATATCAGATAGTTCACAATCGCCTATAACTTCTGCTCCAGGGATCTGATGCCCTCTTCTGGCCTCTGTGCATACTGCATGCACATATACACATACCTAATTGAAACCCCTAAAAAAATCCTTAAAAGATTATTGATTGCAGACTGTCCTGCTGCAAAGCAGAGGGTTTTCCGTCTGGCAGCTGGGACCATATTCCTGTGGTGCTGGACCTGGGAGCTCAGGGTTCGTAGCTTGTTTTCAGGAGAGGCTCTAAGCGGGTGCACAGCCTCTGCTGCTGCTCCAGGGACTAATGCATGGACAATATCTGCTCCGTCAGCACAGAGCAGTGGGTCTCAGCATGAGAATCACCTCGCACCTCTACTCTGCAGCCTTTGGCAACGGCAGTGTCTGCATCTTTGGTTGTCACAAGTGGTGCAAATGTGGGTCCTGTGGCATCTGGTGGGAAGAGGCGAAGGACGTGAGGAACAGCTCAATGCACCGGACGTGCGCCCCCCCCCCCCCAACACACACAACAAAGGAATGCTTTACTCACAATGCCATCGGTGACAACACTAAAGAGCCCTCTTGTTACGTTCTTTAGGAATTCACTCACAGAGGAACATCTGTTTGTGCCCTGGAAAGGGAAAGGGGCCTGATAGTTCACTTTCTGGTCCTCTGGTTAAGTTCAAAGCTAAGTGGGAGCAGTTCCACACAGCGGACACCAGAGGGCAGGAGTTCCAAAGATAACCTGTTATCCAGAGCACCTGGCGTAATGAAAAGCAATTTTTTCCCCCTGGGGCTGTTAAGGCAGCCCATTTGTAGAAATGGGCATCAATGATCAATTCTGCTTAGACAAGAGAACGGCTATAGGTGTTTAAGGGATGTGGTGTGAAGTGCAAAGTCAAAACAGATCTACAGTGACCTGGCTAAAAGTGGTGGAGGAAAAAAGACTTCAGCTGTGTCTGTGGTTAAACATACCTCTGTTCTGAAGACCAGAAACAGCCTTGATCTGTTTAAACCCTCAAAGCAGCTTACTGGGGGCCGCTGGAGCATTCTACTGAATGAAGACAAGAAGAATGGACTAGAAAGGAGTGGTGTACTGGTCCATACCAGGTCGTGAGAGTCAATTAAACAGTGGGACAGTGACGTCATTGTGGCATTTGAAGCAGGCATGGCCCCCACTACAAGATGGAAGTCAGCAAATACCAGAACCCAGGGTCGTGTTTCTTTCTTTTATTTTTCTTCTCATCTTCACTTTTAGAGTCACTTACGAAAAGTATAACAGAACATGACAAGCGCTACGGAGCTCTGCAGCTCCAAAGCTGAAGGTTCACAACTGCTGTCTCCAGTGTTCTGCCACGTGTGTGACCCCTCCCACCATGTCCCGTCTCAGGGTTGGTCCTCCAACTCTAAATTCCTAACACAGAAAGCTCATGTAGCTGGGCATCGCTCAGCTCTTATCAGAGGGTGAGTTCACTGAGCGGAAAGTGTCAGGGAAGTCTCTTTGGTCTGCACAGTGCCGATCTTCTGAAAGTTTCTGTCACTTCTGGCTGTAAACCCAGACATTCTTCCTACACATCCAAAGTATTGAAAGCACCGTGATGTGAAGCAGCTCAGCACTCCTCCAGCCCCGCCCCTCTCAGAGGCAGAGCCCTGAATCCACAGATGTTCCATGGGACCAGGCTTCTTTATTTTTTATTTATTTTGTATGTGTATGAATGTACTGTCTGCATGTAGGTCTGTGCACCCATGTCGTGCAATGCCGCGGAGGTCAGAAGAGGATGTCGGATTCCCCTGGAACTGGAGTTCTCCTGGAATTGGAGTTACAGACGGTTCTCAGCCACCATGTGGGTGCTGGGGATTGAACCCGGGTCTTCTGCAAGAGCAGTCGGCGCTTTTAACCGCTAGGCTATCTCTCCAGCCCCCAACACATAAATAATTCTTTATAAATTATTATATATATATATATATAATTCTTTATAAATTCTTTACAAATTCTTAATTGCTGTTGCAAAACATTCTGACTAATAGTGAAAGCTCATGACAGGAGCCTGAAGGTAGTAACTGCAGCAAAGGCTAGGAAGGGATGCTGCTTACTGGCTTGTGTTGCTGGCTCACGTTTAACCTATTGTATATATACACTATAGAAATATCTGGCCAAGGATGGCATTGCCCACAATGGGCTCAGGCCAGTCCAACGAAGGCAATTATTGAGGTTTCTTAGCTCAGGTGTGTCAAGTTGGCATTAAACCTATCCAGTAAAGCACACAATCTGTTCTTCAACATAGTCTAGGAAACAAACCCAAGACAATAAAGAGACTAAAAATAATACCTTCTAGGACTATCTTAAATGATGGCCATGTTACTTGTCCCCAGATTTTGAATTACAGCTTTGAGAAGAAAAAGGAGGGGAGGGCATTATCACATTCCTACAGAAGGCAGGAAATGCTTAAATCAAGCTCACCAGAATTGGTTTCATTTGGACTGTTCTCATGTGGTCCCCAGAAGTGAAATCTAATTTTTCTTAAAAATATTAAAAGTAATATGTGCCAAGTATAACAGTCATGCCTGAAAAATTTCTCCAGTTACTCTTTTGTTCTTGTTCTCTCTCTCTCTTGTTCCATTCCTCCCTCCCTTCCTTCCTTCCTTCCTTCCTTCCTTCCTTCTTTTTTTTTTTGGGCTTTTTGAGACAGGGTCTTCCTGTAGTCAACAATGTGCTGGAACTCTCTATGTGGACCAGACTGGCTCCTGAGTGCTGGGATTAAAGGCATGGGCCACAAAGGCCTGACCTTTATTTTGTTTCTTTCTTTGTTTCTTTGTCTTTCTTTGTTTCTTTGTTTCTTTGTTTCTTTGTTTCTTTGTTTCTTTGTTTCTTTGTTTCTTTGTTTCTTTCTTTCTTTCTTTCTTTCTTTCTTTCCTTCTTTCTTTTTTCTCTTCTTCAGAAACAAGTCCCTAAGTTTGGTCCACACTCACTCAGGGAAAGAGTATTCTATTTGAAAATGTAACCCTGGGGTTGTAGAAATGGCCTAGCAGTTAAGAGCGCTGACTGCTCTTGCAGAGGACCCGGGTTCAATCCCCAGCACCCACATGGCTGCTGAGAACCGTCTGTAACTCCAATTCCAGGAGAACTCCAGTTCCAGGGGAATCCGACACTCTCTTCTGACCTCTGTGGCATTGCACAACACGGGTGCATAGACCTACATGCAGACAATATTCATACACATAAAAAATAAATAAATAAAATTTAAAAATTAAACGTAATCTTAATCTTTAAAAATGTTTTATTTATTCTTTTTATTTTGTGTATAAGTATGTATATACACACAATATATGTACACATATCATGTGTATAAGGGTATTTCCTGCATGTGTACAAGTGCATCTGTGTTGTGGAATGGCTGAGAAAATCAGAAGAGGGTGTTGGATCCCCTGGAACTTGAGTTGAGGATGGATGTTAGCCACCATGTGAGTGGGAATGTTAGCCACCATGGGAATCAAACCTTCATCCTTTGCAAGAGCTGCTAGCACTCTTAACCACTGAGCCATCTCTCCAGCCCCTGAGAATCTTGATTTAATACCCCACTTCATCCTCTTCCAAAAGAACACTTGGTTTTGAGTCTCTTTAAAAGATTCTCTGGTATTTGTCATTTTGGATCTTGGCTTTCCACACTGTATACTGAGTCATTTTTCTGCAGGATGGTTTCCAAAATTTTGTTGTTATTATCTCCTCTCCTCTCTGTATTGATAGGTTTGTGAGATTTAAAAACTCATTTACACTGGCTGTGATGGCACATGTCATTCATCCTAGCACTGGGCTGGAGGGAGGCAGGCAGCTAGATCTCTGGGAGTTCAAGACCAGCCTGGTCTACATTGAGTTCTAGATAAATCAGGGTCACATCTTGAGAACCTGTTTTTTTTTTTTAATTGTTTCTTTTTTTAAATTTTTATTTATTTTTGTATGTGTATGAATGTATTGTCTATATGTAGGTTTGTGCACCCAAGTAGTGCATTGCTGTAGAGGTCAGAAGAGGGTCTTGGATTCCCCTGGAACTGGAGTTCTCCTGGAATTGGAGTTACAGACAGTTCTCAGCCTCCATGTGGGTGTTGGGGATTGAACCTGGGTCCTCTGCAAGAGCAGTCGGTGCTCTTAACTGCTAGGCTAGCTCTCCATCCCCAAGAACCTGTTTTTAAAAAATCCATTTGCTATGATTTTAGTGGGGCTTCAGTGGAAGTGAAATTGTGTTATTATACTTAACCCATCATGTTTATCTGAAAGCTTTAGGAGATACATTTTTGAATATTCAAATTGATACTAATCTGCGTTTTGAGTTGTCATTTCTGCTTGTCATGCTTCTGCCATGAGTATAATCCACAAATACCAAAGGCTTTTCTTTTAAACCATTGTTAATATTCTATTAAGAACTGTGATCAGACAAGCTCATGGCCTGTAGAAATCCATCACCACATTCTCTCAGCCCATAGGATGTTGTCCTTTTTCTTAGCACAGAACATAAATCTCCCAGTATAGGCCTACCCGACCTTCCCAACTCACTTCTCACCTCTCCACAACCCCTGCACTCTTCACCTGCAGGACTGCTTCCTACTTACCCAGAAGTTGCTGCTTCTGCTGGAGCTGATGATGCCTATAGGCCTCTGCTGCCATAGTTCTGTTATCTAGACTGACTTTTAGCTGGTAAGTTCTCATTAGAACTACCTAAATCAGGAAGGGAATTTTTTGCTTAGAAGAAAGGCTTCCATGTAGACAAGAAAAGAAGAAAGAAGGAGAGAGAGAGAGAGAGAGAGAGAGAGAGAGAGAGAGAGGGAGAGATTTTTTTTATCTTTTGTCTTCTTGAGACAGGGTCTTCCTGTAGCCCCAGCTGTCCTGGAACTCCCTCTGTAGACCAGGCTGGCCTTGAAATCACAAAGATCCGCCTGCTTCTGCCTCCCAAGTGCTAGGATTAAAGGGGTGCACCACCATGCCCGGCGAGAGAGAGATTTTTATGGTTTGGACACATACATACTTCTTGCTGTACTATAAGTCCAAAACAGTTACTACCTAGCAAAATGTGCTAGTTTGTGTAGAACTAAATCTGTGCAGACAACAACTATTTATATTCTGTCACTATTATCAAAAAGTTTCAGAAGATTATGGAAATCTTTGTTTTCTAAGCCCAGGATCAATATGTTGATGCAGAGATTTTTAGATGCTGTAGGCAACACAAACCATGACTATCTGCACTGCTCTGATTCATTTATATTAAGACACTTATAACTACAACTTCTGGGAAATGCCTGGGGCATGAGAAAGCTCTGCAGCATGTCCTGGCAGTGGCGCGAGCCACTCTGCCACTCCAAGTCTGTCCAATGGTGCCCAAAGTGTCAGTAGTTAAGAATGCTGCATGGCTCCTTTGGCAACACTCAACAGGAAAATTACAGAACAAATGTCTGATGTTTGGAATCAGAACTATGCTTCTTCTGCTGATAGAACTATTTATCCTTTTGAGAAGCTCGTAGCTTACTGTACTACTCCCTGGTGGAAAGTGAATCTTTAACACGGGGTTCTAAATGATTATACTCTGCATTGGGAGTGGTCAGTGTTTGGGAAATACATTAAATATTGTGCCAAGACTGGGCATGGAGAGCAGTGATCTATCATCAAGTGGAAAGTATATGTAAATTCAGATTCGAGTTGAACATACAAGTTGTTACATGAATGCTTTGGTGGTTCTGATGCCTACGGCATCTCCTTCTGCTGCTGCCTCGTGGTCCCTCCCTCACCTTACACATATGGTTTTATGGGAAGTTCCATACAGGTGTTGAAAGAAGGAAAAAAAAATGTTGGGCCTAATGCACAAAACATCTCTGTATTATGTAGTCCCAGCCTATTCACTGAGTGATGCCACTAACGAGGAATAATTAAAGGAAGTCCTTTCAGACGGCAGGACTTTTTGCAACGTATCTTGTTGCCTTGGCCAGGAAGCAGAGGTGCCCTGTGATACAGGTTTATATTCATTTATGGAGCATAAATTAATCTTTAGTCATTGACCAGGAACTTTAAAAGAATAAGTATGAAAGACTGGTGAGCAAAGAAGATTGAAAAGGAGATATATGCATGGGTCTTGCGGAAACAAGCATAAAGGAACAGCTCTCTGGCCATTTTGGGCTCCTTATCCAATTGAACCAATGGGCAAAGATAGGGATCACTGTACTTTGTGGTGTGACTGATTCTGGTCAGTAAAAAGAAAAGAAAAAGATGGGGAGGATGGGGGAAATACGGTGCCTGGGGGCAGCTTCTAATAATTTCTTTGCTGATAATAAAAGCTAATGGCAAACTACAATAAGCAAGATTTAGACCCTTCAGGAGTGACGGGTTAGAGATCAGGGGAAAGAGAACACAAAATGAGTAGGAAAGAAAGGAAACAGTCCTATGAATAAACCTAACGATGGACTGGACAATCTCTATACTGAAAACTTTAAAGCACTGCAGAGAGATTGGAAGATGGAAAGAACTTCCCTGTTCATGGAGCTGCATTTTATTATGAAAATGGCTGTACTGATATGATCGTGTATGGATTCAATGCAATCTGCATCAAAATTCTAATGTGTTCTTCACAGAACTAGAAAAAATAATCTTAAAATTCATCGAGAAACACACCAACCCCCAAATATCTAGAGTGATCCTAAGCAGAATGCCAAAGACATTACTGTACCTGATTTCAAATTATATCATGGAGCCACACTCAAAGCAGCATGGCACAGAAACAGACATGTAGACTGATGAGGTAGAAAAGAGGACCCAGTTACTAACCCACACTACCATAGCCACATAGTTTATTACAAAAGTTCCCCAAACATACATAGAAAACGGCCTTTTTGAGAAATGGTGCTGGGAAAACCGGATATTCATATGTAGAATGAAACTAGATTCCTGACTCTCACCCTGGACAAAAATCAGTTCAAGAAACTAAAAATAGAAGTACTGTGTGATCTAGCTATGAAGCTCTTGGTGATAAGTGAAGAAATCAAAGTGACAGTCACAGACTCCTGCATATCCACGTAGCACTATTCACAATGGCCAAGTGATGAGATCAGCCTACATGTCCACCTGCGGGATGTATAGAGAAAACACAGCGTGGGCATGTAATATAAAAACTGAGTTTTGTTCAGCCATAGAGAAAAACCAAATTATGTCATTGAAGGGAACTGGAGAGGATCTCCTATGGTAATTGAAATTGCCAGAACCAGAAAGATAAGAATCTCGTTTGCTTTCTTATGAATAATATAGATTTAAATACATACATGGGTGTACTACCAATGTCAGCTTTATGACATTGTGACTTACGAAATGTACTTATATTCATTCCGTATTTGTTAATCAAGCAAATGAAATAATGAATGAGTGAATGACAAGTTCCAAAACAGTCTTCAGAGTCCGGGATTAGGAAGAATAGGGACGATGGAGAAGGAAGACCCTGATAACCTTTACTGGAACACAGGAGAATGGGGATGCATAGGAGAGCAGAATCGCACCATTCAGGGGAGTACTTTGAGAGCAGTTTGAGCTCATTATCAAGCTGACATGAGCAGGTCCTCTAGAAGCAACTCCATTTGGGAGGAAACGCTAATCATTTTCTTTATGGTGTTGCGCCACCTAGTGTTACTCCTCATGAACTTCTTGGGTCCTAGTTACTGTTCAAGAAGCAGATGCACCAAGACGCTGACGACTGTTTCCCAAAGTTGGCGTACATTTGTTTATTCATTCATCCTTTCATTCGCTTGGTTTGGACTTTTCTGAGACAGGGTCTCCCCATAGCCCCATCTGGACTAGAACTTGTTACGTAGACCAGGCTGGTCTTGAACTCACACCACCTGCTTCTACCTCCCATGGTTTGGCCAGCTTTTAAATGCTTGTTTTATAGTATTTATTTTCTATGTTTGTGCACACCTGTGTAGTTAGAGGGCAAACTGTGGAAATCAGTTCTCTCCTTCCACCATGTGGGTCCCAGGGATGGAACTCAGATTTATCGTGCCTGACAGCAAGTGCCTATCCTAGCTTACCCATCTTCTTGGCCCCGGTGTCAGCTTTTGGTATCAGAGTTTGCTAGCCTCCAAAACCAGACTGATCAATTATTTTATAAGCTGACAGTTTTGTATAATTTAGTCATTCTTTCCACCTTGAATTTAGAATTTTCTGGGAAAGCTTTTAATGCTTTTTTTGTTAGCTTTTTTTGTTTTCTTTTTCTTTTTTGTTTGGGGTTTGGGAGGACAGGATCTCACACTGTAGCCCTGGCTGGCCTGGAACAGGCTATGCAGACCAGGCTGGCCTTCAACTCATAGAGATATGTCTGCCTCAGCCTCCTGAGTGCTGGGATTAAAGGCATGCACCTTAATGCCTGGCTTAAGGCCTGGGACTTTTTGTTTATTTTGAGACAGGGTATCACGTCTAGACTGACCCTCAAATCAAGGTAATCTTGTCTCAGCCTCTAAAGTGCTGGGATTTAAGTTTATATCACCACATCTGACTCATGGATAATCTTTTTCTGTGTTTTAAAAATATTGATTCTAGAATTTAATGCAATGTATTTTTGTAAAGAGTTTGTAATGCTCACTCTTTTTAAAAATATTTTATTTATGTGTATACATGTATTGCCTGTATGTACGTGCACTTGTGTCATGCAATGCCCATGGAGGACAGAATAATGTATTAGATCCTCTGGCTTGGATGGTTGTTAGCAGCCTTGTTGGTGCTGAGAACCAAACTTGGGTCCTCTGTAAGAGCAGTGAGTGCTCTTAACTGCTGAGTTACCCACCCAGCACCTAAAAATGTTTAATTTTATTCTATTATTTAATATTATGTATGCATGGGGCCCTACACATGCCACAGTGCACATGTGGAATTCAGAGGACAGTTAGGGGGAGCTACTCTCTCCTTTCGTCAGGAATTGAACTCAGTTCACCAGGCTTGGCAGCAAATGCACTTACCCTTGAGTCAACTCACCAGCCCTAAAAACGTTTCTTCTTCACATGTACAGAATATTCTGTCGAGCAGATACGGAATATAAATTCTTCCCAGCAGCCCATAAAACTCTCTCTAGAATGGGAAATGGGAAAATTCCAGGTTACAAAGCAAGTCTTAACAATACATAAAATCTTAAATAATCTCTTGTATCTTGGTATATCGTAACTGACTAGTCTAGAATTCAATAGAGAAACTACACAAATGCTTGGGAACAAATGCTCTGCCCTAACCCACTCCTGCCTGCCTCACGCAGCCCAGAATAATCTTGAACTTGAACTTGCTAAGTAGTCAGGGATGACTTTGAGCTCCCAAATATTAGGATTATGGTATGCACCGCCATGCCTGTACAGTGTAAATAACCAGGGAGTCAGGCCTGGAAGACACCAGGAAGGAAGTTAGAAACTCCTAGGATCCATCTTTGTCTCTTGAGCTTATGGTTGTGAGGTCTGTCTTCAGGATCTTTCTCTTGTTTTTATGAGCTCTGGTGGCTCTTCCACAACTGCTACCTCGTGCACTGCTAGACCAAGGTGTGTCGTTGTTCAATGTCTTTGAGTCACTCGTGATCGGTGATTTCATTCCACACTCTGGTCTTCCCTTCTTGGCTCAGCTCCAGGACTTATCTCCTGCCTGCAGGCTGACAGTCTCTAGACTTAGCTCTGGCAAGAAGGGGGAGGGAAAACCGCAGGAGATCACCCATGGAAATGAATGGACTCGCACGCAGAGAGCCGGGAAGATAGTAACTCCGTTTATTTTCTGTCAGTGAGGTCTATATATTGAAGGCTACTGAGCTCTGGGCATGGAAGTGGGGGGCAGGTGGAAGGCAGGGGTGAGACACCTTGGCTCTAATTGGGGGGCTGCAGAGCTCCTGTTTGTGCAACAGGTAACTAGAGGTGTGACATTTTGCTCAATGCCTCAAGAGAAGGGGCCATCCAGTTCTGGAACTTTGCGGAGATAGGGCAAAGCAAGAATCTTTGTAATATTCAGAATCTTCCTGCTACAGATAACTCACAGAGGAAACTGAATGACCACAGAGATATCAGATAACTGGAGATCTTCTGGGACAGGTCTTACAAGTTCTTGCTTCAAGCCACACACAAAGTTTCATTCCCACAAAGGTGATTTCTAGGGAGGATGCCAGTATGGCCGTGAAGCTGTCAAATGGAGTCCTGGGTAACTCCCTTGAAGCGTTTGGCAACCTGTGAACTACAAGTGCTAGGAGATCTCTAAAGAGAATTCTAGGACACCGTGGAAGCCAGGAAGTATAAATGATGCATTATGTGAAGCCCAAGCTCTACTGGATACTTCAGTATGTATGAAATGCCATAAACATGGAATGCCTGAGGCAGAAAGCAGCCAACCCCAGGCAGAGCTGGTCCATGAGAGAGGCAGTGGCAGGTGGGCTGCCAAGGGCCAGGCCATAGACGCAGAGCTGAGCAGGCTTTTTGCAGTCAGCCAATTCTCAAGAACCTTGACGTGAGACCCACTCACAGAGAAACCTCCTCTTAGACATAAACTAAGCTAGCCCTCACCTTACAGACCTCACAAACTTTAAGAGAGACTTGAACAATGGGAAGCGGGTTTGCTAGTCAACCCCATTCTGTGCACAAAGTGTTTGGATGCTATGCTGTCTTTGTGGCTAATTTATCAGCGAGCAGGCCTGAGAACTGCTCTCATGTCTTCTCATGTCTGTCATCAAGACATGTGTGGGCCAACTTCAAGCTCTGACACAAAGCTGTGCAGATGTGAATATAAACACAGCTCTCTGCCTGACAAATACATCTAAGACTTCAAAGTCAGCATCAGACACCAGGGGAAAGGTCTACTTAGTTTTCCGAACAGACTTTCCAGAATTTCCCAAAGAAACCAACACTCAGCCTCTTTTAGATTTCACTTTCCAAAGAAGACCAAAGAGGAAATTTGAGAAACAGACAGACTCACTAGGCAGCACTTCAGTAGAGATGAATAGGAGCCCACGTGACCCGCCCGTGAGACCATTAGAATAGACACCAAACCTGAGCAATCAACCCCGTCCTCTGCACTTTGTGCTCTCCAGATCCCGTCAAGGCCGTCACTGTCCCTAAACCTCCAGTGCTCAGATATTTCACAGCACCTCTTAAGATTAAAAAAAATCAGTAAACTAACTCGATTCTAAGAAAACTCACAAATAGAAACGTTACGCAATTGGTTTAAGGAGGATTTTCAAACACTGGACCAGCCCCAAACCATACACCTCCATGAACATCTACATAGTTAGGATGGCTTTCTGAGACATGGAGCTTTGGTTAGTGTTTTACACTTTCACTATCAACTACTTTAAACAATTAACATTCTTGAAACGTCAATATCCAGAAAGTTGAATTCACTTATGTACTATGAGAAAGGAAAAAAAAACCCATGACTTCAGTAATGTTTATATAATCCTTAGAACTAAATTCTGAATATTGATCTACCTTTTGAGAAATAGACTTATTGGAATTATAACTACTAGTCAGGAGAAAACTTTGTAGTTCAGCACCTCTACTATTATTTGTGAATGGTGAGAAATATCCCTGAAACCCTTGTACTGTGCTGGCCACTGTCACTCAAATCCAAAGAAGTCCAAGTTTCCCATCATTGTTTGTGGCCCGTGCTCTTGTGTCATGTATCAGAAATCTTTGCTTCCTTAATGAAAACATTCTCTTCTTCCGGTACCCTTGTTACCTTTCACCTGTGTCCTAATCTGTTTGCGTTAATTCTGACATAGGAAGTGGAATAGAACAATTCTTTTCCTCTAAAGAATGATTCATTTAATTAATCTCCTAAAAGCCTGACACGGTGGTATGTTCAGATGGAAGAACCTCCCATTACTGTATTACAAACGTGAGACAGGGTCTTGAGGTCACATGCATATGATGTCCATCCTGTCCTTCTGGGATCTTCGCCAGTATGTTTCTTGGGATCACCACCTCATAATAACTTCTCTGCCCTCCTGAAAACACCCACCAGCAACCAAACTGTCTTAGGCCATTACTTTCACTCACGGTGACCTTGTGGCACTGTGTGAAGGCAAATTTACAGTCTTCTTTATTTCTTATTTCTGTCTCGATTTTTCTTTGTCATTTCCACTTACCGTTGTGTTCATTTGACACGAAATATACTGTATTCTATCATATACATATACTCTCTCCAAGATGTTGGACAAATTTAAGCTTTTGTAGTTAAACTTTCTACATTTAAAAATATTTTTTATGTGGACACCCACCAGGTCTAGAGAGAGGAGGCGGCATGGCACCAGGAGAATAGGACTTCTGGAGAAGCTCCAGACCAGAAAGGGAAGAGGCAGCTGAATCTCCCAATATATAATCAAAAGTGGAAACTAGAAACCTAACACAACCAGCCCTCCATAAACCAAGAAGACAAGGAACATATCTGTAGGAAACAAGCAAATTAAGCTTTCAACAAAGTGAAGAAACATTTGAGATTCGCACCAGAATACAAACAACAAAACAAACCCTCATGCCAAAAACACAAAGAAAAACCATGGGAAAAGCACATAATAAATTTCCACCAGATGCTACCAGTCCTATAGAAGATTCCTACAATGAGATCTCGAAGGAAGGAACCAAGGACATGGATCTTAGAAGAACAATCATAGACATAATCAAAGAAGTCAAAGAATATAAAGAACAAATCAGAGAACAAAAGAAAGACAATGAAGAACTCAGGAAGGAAATGGAAGGAAAGAATGACAAACTCCGGAAGGAACTAGAGGGAGAGAATGACAAACTCTGGAAGGAAGTAGAGGGAAAGAATGACAAACTCTAGAAGGAAATAGAAACACTGAAAAGATCCTATGCTGAAATGAAAAGGGAAACAGGTTGGGTGTGGTGGCGCATGCCTTTAATCTTAGCACTCAGGAGGCAGAGGCAGGTGGATCTTTGTGAGTTCAAGGCCAGTCTGGTTTACAGAGTGAGTTCCAGGACAGCTGGGGCTACAGGAAGACCCTGTCTCAAAAAGACCCCTCCAAAAGAAAAGGGAAACAGACCAGCAAAACAACGAGCCTCAAGAAGAGAATGACAAGCTCCAAATGGAAGTGGAAATACTAAAGAACTCACAGGATGAAATGAAAAAGGAAACTGAACACTCATCCAATGAACAGGAAAGGATGGGAGAAAGCCTCAAAAGAAGATTGGATGAAGACTAAACAACAAAATCCTGAATAATGAATGGGTCAAGGAAGAAATAAAGAAAGAAACAAAAGCATTCCTGGAACTAAATGGAAAATGACAACACAACACAACAAAACCAATGGGACACTTTAAAAGCAGTCCTAAGAGGGAAGTTTATAGTCCTGGGTGCCTACATTAAAAAAACAGAAAAAGCACAAACAAATGATCTAACACTGCACCTAAAAACACTTGAGAAACAACAACAAATGAACCCCAAACCCAACAGATAGGAAGAAATAACAAAAATCAGAGCAGAAATCAATGAAATAGAAACAAAGAAAACAATACAAAGAATCAATGAATCCAAAGTTGGTTCTTTGATAGAATAAACAAGACAGACAGGTTTCTAGCCCAGTTAACCAAAAGGAAAAAAGAGCAATTCCAAATCAATAGAATTTGTGATGAAAAGGGAAACATCACAATGGACAACAAAAAGATCCAGACAATCATACAGGAATACATAAAAAAAAAAAACCTATATTCTACTAAATTTGACTAAGTGAAATGTATGAATATCTGAAATCCTGGAATTCGCCAAAGCTTAACCAAGAAGAGATTGACAGCTTAAACACACCCATAATATTTGAGGAAATTGAAAATGTAATAAAAAACCTCCCAACCACAAAAAGCCCAGGCCCAGATGGTTTCATGGCAGAATTCTATAAAACATTTAAAGCAGACTTACAACCATTACTACTCAAACTGTTCAAAAGGATACAAACAGAAGCAAATCTCCCAAATTCCTTCTATGAAGCCAGCATCACTCTAATACCAAAACCAGGAAAAGATACAACCAAAAAGGAAAACTATAGGTCCATCTTATTAATGAACATAGATGCAAAAATACTCAACAAAATACTTGCAAACCACATACAGACCCACATCAAAAAGATCATCCGTCATGACCAAGTTGGATTCATACCAGAGATGCAGGGATGATTCAACATATGCAAACCAATAAATACCATAAAACACATAAATGGACTGAAAGACAAAAACCACATGAACATCGCAATTGACACAGAAAAAGCCTTTGACAAAATCCAGTGTTCTTCATGTTTAAAGTTCTAGAGGGAATTGGACTGGAGGGAACATTCCTCAACGTCATCAAAGCCATATACAACAAACCCACAGCCAACATCATCCTAAATGGAGGGATGGTTAGAAGCATTCCCCTTAAAGGCAGTGTGGTGGTTTGAATGAGAGTGTCCCCCATAGGCTTTAAGTATTCAGACATTTTGTCTCCAGTTCGTGGCACTGTTCTGGGAGGTCTTAGAAGGTGTGGCCATGGTGGAGGAAGTACGTCATTGGGGGCGGACTTAGTGAGTTCAACAAGCCTTGCCAGTCTCCAGTCTCTCTTTCTTGACTTCCTGGGCTCATTGAGGATGTGAACCTCGGCTTTCTGCTCCAGCCCTGGCTACCATGCCTCTTGCCACAATGGACTCTGATTTCCTGGAACCATCAATCATAAGCTCAAATAAACTCTTCCTTTTATAACTTCCCTTGGTCATGGTGGTTTATCACAGGAACAGAAAAGTGACTAATACAGGCAGGAACCCAACCAGGCATCCCCCTATCACCACTCTTCTTCAATATAATGCTTGAAACGTTTGCTAGGGCAATAAAGCAAGAAAGGGAAATTAAAGGGGTACTAACTGGAAAAGAGGAAGTCAAGCTATCCCTTTTTGCAGACAATATGATAGTTTACCTAAAGGATGCTAAAAACTTCACCAGAAAACTCCTAGAAATGATAAAAACATTCAGTAAAGTGGCGGGATACAAATTTAACCTAGAAAAATCAGTAGCCTTTCTTTACACTAACAACAAGCAACAGAAGAAGGAATACAAGGAGACCTTACCACCACAATAGCCTCAAAAACAATAAAATGCCTAGGAACAAACCTAACCAAAGACACCAGATCTCTAAAAATGTCCATTCTAACTATATTAATTTTTCCAATCCATGAGCATGAGAGGTCTTTCCATTTTCTGATGTCTTCTTCAATCTCCTTCTTCAGGGGTTTAAAATTTTTGTTGTAGAGATCTTTGGTGTCTTTGGTTAGGTTTGTTCCTAGGTATTTTATTGTTTTTGAGGCTATTGTGGGTGGTAAGGTCTCCTTGTATTCCTTCTTTTGTCCATTCTAGCTTGAGATTTGAGATCTCCTGAGCCCAGCGGCAGGTGCCGGGGCACGGGCTGAAGAGACCCCCCCAACTGAGATTACGAAGAAGCATCTGAAGGAGGCAAGCAAAGCAAGCTTTCAACACAGTGAAGAGGCATTTAGGACTCACATTGGAATACAGGCAAGGAGAAGCCCATATGCCAGGATCACGAAGAAGAGACTACACTGGAAAGGGGCAGGATAATTCCCACACCAAGCTTTCCCAACCCTATGGAAGACTCCTGCAGTGGATCCCTCTGGGATGCCCCAGGACACAGACATCGGAAACACAATTGGGAAACATTACTTTAAAGAACTACAAGATCATAAAGAAACAAATTAAAAAAAGAAAACTGAGAATGAGGAACTCAAGAAGGACGAGAGAGAGAATGACAAGCTCGGAAGGAAGTAGAAACATAAAAGATCCCATCTGAAAAAGAAAAAAAAGAAAACCAACAGCAAAACAAAAATGAGTCAAAAAGATCGATCGAGACAGGCCTCAAAAAAGAAATAGAACCCTAAAGAAATCAGATCAGAGAGGAAATGAAAAAGGAAATCAAAACTCATCCATTTCAAGAGGAAAGGATGAAAAAAGCCTCAAGAGAATGGAGGAAGCAGAACAAAGAATATCAGATCTGGAAGATAACACAGAACAACTAAAAAACTTCAAGAGAAAGATTATGAAAAATTTAAAATACACAAAAAATGGAACAACCAGGAGCTGTGGGGGGACACTATGAAAAGATCAACCTCGCATCATAGGAATAGAGGAAGGAGAGAATCCAAGAGAATGTTATTGATCAGATCTTCAACAAATAATAGATGAAAACTTCCCCAAACTAAAAAAGGACAAACTCAATACCAAATACAAGAGCACATAGAATTCCAAACAGAAAGATCAGAAAAAAATTTTCCACGCCACATCATAATTAAAATGCTTAGACACCCAAACACAGAAACAAAAATCCTTAAGTGCAGAGTAAGAAAAAAAACAACAGTGACCTATAAGGGGAAACCTTTCAGAATAACAATGGACTTCTCAATGCAAACGAGAAAGCAAGAAAAACCTGGAGCAAAGCATTCCCAGTGTTGAGGGACAATGGGATGCCAGCCCAGGTTACTATACCAGGCAAAAATGTCAATCATAGTGGAAGGAGAGGAGGAAAACAATTTCCATGACATAAACAACTTGAAAGAATACATGTCCGGAAAACCAACCTTCAGAGAATACTTGAGCCATTCAAAAGAACAGAAGAAAGGAGCAGCCAAACCCAGGCACCTAGAAGGAAATCAATAAAAGCATAACTGCAGAAAAGAAACCTAAACCAAAACCACAGAGGTAATAAGGCAAAAGGAAAGCAACACAAAACCTTCAGTCTAATTAAATATAATGGACTTAATCCCCAAACAAAAACATAGACTGGGAGACTGGATTAGGAAACAGAAATCCATCCCTATGCTGTCCACAAGAAACACATTCTACCTTTCAAGGACAGGCACCACCTTAAAGTGAAGGGATGGAAAAAAAAAATTCCTAGCAAATGGTACCAAAAAAAGAAAGCAGGTGTTTCTATTTTATATCAGACAAAATCAGACTTCAAAGAATAAAAAGAAAAGAATAATCAGAAGGACAAAGAGGCCATTACATTTCATCAAAGGAACAATCCACCAAGAAGATTTCCACAATTATGAATATATTGCCCCAAAATTTCTGGTTGCACCAAACTTTATAAAGACAATTCTCCAGGACCACAAGTCACAGAATAACCCCAGCACACTCATAGTGGGAACTTCAATGCCCCACTGGCGTCTTTGGATAGGTCAACAGGACAAAAAATAAACAGGAGGACATTGAAATCGAACGTATGATACACCCAATGGACCTCATAGACCTCTACCGAAATATTCCATCCTAATACCAGAGAATACACTTTCTACTCAGCACCCCCACGGAAACATTCTCACAAAATCGACCACATCATCCTGGGGACAGAAGAAAGGAAACCTCTACAATACAAAAAGATTGAAATTAATTTCATTCCTGCTGTCAGACCATCAGTGCAATGACGCTCAACATCAACACCCAGGACAAGCCCTCCTGCCTACAAAAACACACAGGAGACTAAACAACACCACACTTTGAATATGAATGGGTCAAGGGAGAGATAAAGAATAGAAATAAACACATTTCTGGAACTGAATGACAATGACAATACAAACAAACCAAACCTATGGTACCTATTAAAAGCATCCTAGAGGGGGAAGTTTATAGCCTGGGTTCCTAATTAGAAAAAACAGAAAGAGCACAAGTGAAGTTCTAACACTACAGCTAAAAGCACTTGAGAGCAAAACAGATGAACCCTAAATGCAACAGACAGGAAGAAATAATACACAAAAATCAGAGCAGAAATCAATGAAATAGAAACAAAGAAAACAATACAAAAAATCTATGAAGCCAAAAGGTTGGTTCTTTGAAAGAATAAAAACAGATGACAGACCTCTACGCCCAGTTAACAAAAAGAAAGAGGAAGGAACAACTCCAATCAATACCAATCTGTGATGAAAAGGAAATATCACAACAGACAAGGAAAAGATCAGATAAATTATATGGGAATATTACAAAAAACTATATTCTACCAAGTTGAAACCTTAGAAGGAAATGGATGAAATATCTGAAATCCTGGGAATCACCAAAGCTTGGCCAGAATAGAGATCCAGTAGCCTAAACAGACCCATAATAAAAAAAAAAATAAGAAATAGAAGATAAGAAGCCTTCCCAACTAAAAAAAAGCCCTAGGCCCAGATGGTTTCACAGCCAGACAAGATTCTATCAACATTTAAAAAGGACCTACAACCACTATTTCTTAAAAACTGTTTAGAAGTATATAATCGAGGAATTCTCCCAAATTCCTTCTATGAAAGCCAAGCATCACTCTTATTACCCAAACCAGCAAAATCCAACTAAAAAGGAGAATTATAGACCCATCTCCCTCAATAACACAGATGCCAAAATTTCTAAAAGGATACAGGAAAATCACATACAGGACCTCAATAGGAGATCATCTCATCATGACCAAGTCTTGGATTCATACCAGAGATGCAGGGGATGGTTCAACATAGAAAATCAATAACATCTCCAAAACACATAAACGGACTCACAGGACAAAAACCACACTATCATCTCAATTTGATGCTGAAAAAAGCCTTGACAAAAATTAGCATCCCTTCATGCTTTAAAAGTCCTACGAAGGAATTGGATTGGACGGGATTTCATTCCTCACACTGTAATCAAAGCCATTTCCACAGGAAAACTCACAGCCAATATCATCCTAAACGTGGGGAATGACAGAAAACCATTCCCTTTAAGGAGGAAATAGGAACTCGGCAAAGCTGCCCCCTATTCCACTTCTTCCAATAGTGCTTGAACCACTTGCTAGAGCAATAAAGGCAAGAAAAGGATATTAAAGGAGTACTAATTGGAAAAGCATGGAGAATAGTCAACACTATCCCTATTTGCTAATGATTTGATTGTTTACTTAAGGGATGCAAAAACTCCACAGAAATCTCCTCAGAAAAGATTAACAGCTCAGCATTAAGTGGCAGGATACAAAGATTACCTTAAAAAATCATGGCCTTTCTTTAACACCAAAAAAAACAAATAAACGAAAAAGAAAACAAAAGACCTTCCCACTACAATGACTCAAAAACAATCAGATCACCTAGAACAACACCTACCACAGTACCCAAAGACCTCTACAACACAAAATTTTTAACTCTTAATAATGAAGAATGCAGAATACCCCGACTGAAAAACCTCCAATGCTCGATGGATTGGGAAAAATTAACATTGTTAACAACTGTCCATTTTATCCAAAACTTTTGTATAATTTATTATGCAATCCAATCATAAAATCCCCAAGAGGTTTCTTCACCAGGCTTGGAAACAACTTTCTTAACTTCATTTGGAACAACAAAAGAGCCCCAATACGTCCAAATCAAACCCTGAGTGTGAAAAGAGCTACACAGGAGGTATCTCTATACCAGACTTTTAAACTATACTACGGGCTATAGTCATAAACAACAGCCTGGTATTGGCACAAAAAACACGGACCTGTTGGACACATGGAACAAAACCGAAGATCCAACATCTGAGCACATCAATTTCAGCATTTATCTCATATTTGACAAAGGGGGCCACAGAGAAACCACAATGGAGAAAAGACAGGCATCTTCAAGCAAAGTGGTGTTGGCACACTGGATCACCCTTGTTAGAAGATGAAAATTAAACCCCTACCTTTTTACTGTAAAAAGTTAACTCCAGATTGCATTAAAGACCTCAACTGCAACCCCCAACTCTGAATGATGATAGAAGAAAAAGTTGGCAGCAGACTTACACGACATAGGCGTAGGAAAAAGACTTCCTAAAATCAGACAGCAAGCTGCCACAAGAAATTAGGTCGACAATTGACAAATGGGCCCATCAAATCAAAAGCTCACAAAACATAATTAAAAGCTTCTGTATAGTAAAGAAACAATCAAGGAGATTGACGGAAATCCCAGCAGTGTCGGAGGAAACCTTCACTGCAGATACATCTGACAAAAAGCATTGATTTCAAGAATATATAAACTACTCAAACAAACAAAGAAAACACAAAAACAAAGAACCTGCCGCTCAATAGATGGAGCAAAAGCCAAAACTAACAGAGACTTTACAAGCGAGGAATTAGAGATGTCGAGAAACAAATTAAAAACCTGTCAACATCATAAGTCATTAAGGAAATGCAAATGAAAAACCACTTTAAAGATATCTTACATCCAATAAGACTGGCTAGGAAAGAAAACAAAATGATACCAAGTGCTGGAGATGGTTGTGGGGCAAAGGGGAACACTCACCACTGTGGTGGGAATGTATAACTCTACAGCCACTATGGAAAGCAGTGTGGTAGGGACACCCTTGGAAACTTGAATGGAATGCCACCCGACCCAGCCTACCACTCCTGGGAATGTTACCCTCAAGACTCACACCACAACAGAGATACGTGCACGGCCAGGTTTATTTCAGCTTTCTTTCACAATTTGCAAGGAGCTGGAACCAACCAAATGCCCCTCAACTGACGAGGGGGATAGAGAAAATGTGGTTTACATTCTAACACAATGGAGTTCTATGCAGCGAGAAAGAAAGACGACCTCACAAGCTTTGCAGGAAAATGGCTGGAGCTAGGAGGACATCATGCTGAGTGTAGTACCACAGTCCCAGACAAACAAACGATGTATGTTATCCTTTATCTGTAGATGCTAGTGCCAATTACCCAATTGTAAGTATTTCTTGTGTAGGGCCCCCTGAGCTTTTGTCCAAAGCAGTTGGGCATAATGCATTTTGGAAACAACAACAACAACAACAACAGAAAAGACTGCATCAAAGAACTGACTGAAACAGTGAACTTCTGCTCAAAACAGTCAACTTCCCCTTGGAAAATATTGAGAAAGACTAAGAGATGGAAAGCATGTTTGGCAGAATGCATGAGCTCTGGCGGGGCGGGGGAATGAGCGGGAACACGGGTTTAGATTTGTTAAAAATAAATAAATAAATAAATTTATGTGAAAAAAAATGTCCATTCTACCCAAATTAATATACCGATTCAAATGCAGTCTCAATTAAAATCCCCAGGAGTTTCTTCACAGGCTTGGAAAAAAATCCTTAAATTCATATGGAAAAACAAAAGACCCTGAATAGCCAAAGCAACCCTGAGCAAAAAGAGAAATACAGGGGTATCACTATATCAGGCTTCAAACTATATTATAGGGCTATAGTCATAAAAACAGCCTGGTACTAGCTCAAAAACAGACCTGTAGACCAATGGAACTTGAGCACATACAATTTCAGCCACCTCATATTTGACAAAGGGGCCAAGAAGACACAATGGAGGAAGCAGAGCATCTTTAGCAAATGGTGTTGGCAAAATTTTGGATCACCACTTGTAGAAGAATAAAATTAAATACCTACCTGTCACTCTGAACAAAAATCAACTCCAAATGCATCAAAGACCTCAATGTGAAACCCAAAACTCTGAAGATGATAGAAGAAAACATTGACAACAACCTATAAGACATAGGGATAAGAAAAGACTTTTTTTTTTTTGGTCTTTTCAAGACAGGGCAGACAGCAGCTGTGCAGGAAATAAGGTTGACAATTGACATGTGGGACCTCATTAAACTTGAAAGCTTCTGTACAGTGAAAGAAACAATCAAGGAAGTGAAGAGAAAACCCACAGAGTGGGAGGAAACCTTCATCACTGATACATCTGATGGAACATTAACTTCTAGAATATATAAACTACTCAAAAAACAAAGAAGAAAACAAATGACCCACTTAAGAGATGGAGTAAACCAGTTCCAGGGGAATCCGACACCCTCTTCTGACCTCCATGGCATTGCACGACATGGGTGCACAGACTTGCATGCAGACAGTATATTCATGCACATACAGAAATAAATAAAATAAAAAAAAAGAGATAAGGAGCTGAACAGAGACTTCACAAGTGAGGAAGTAAAAATGGCTGAGAAACATCTTAAAAAGTGTTCAACATTGTTAATAATTAAGGAAAGGCAAATTAAAACCACTTTAAGATATCATCTCACTCCAATAAGACTGGCTAGGATCAAGAAAACAAATGATACCAAATGATGGAGAGGCTGTGGGGAAAGGGGAACACTCACCAGCTCCTGATGGGAATGTAAACTTGTACAATCACTATGGAAAGCAGTATGGAGAACCCTTAAAAGACTCAAAATGAGCCTACCACCTGACCCAGTCATACCACTCCTGGGTATATACCCACAGCACTCATCCTACCACAAAGATATGTGCATGGCCATGTTTATTACAGCTCTCTTCACAATAGCAAAGAATTGGAACCAACCCAAATGCCCCTCAACTGAGTGGATAGAGAAAATGTGGTACATCTACATAATGGAGTTTTCCATGCAGCAGTAAAGAAAGATGACATCATGAACTTTCCAGGTAAATGGATGGAACTAGAAGATATTATGCTAAATGAGGTAACACAGTCCCAGAAAAACAAACAATGAATGATATCCCTTATTTGTGGATGCTAGCATCAAGTAAGGCAAACTGAGCTACATTAATGTTATATTTCTCTATCTAAAAGCTACTGTGCTCTTAGACTATGAATACCTTAACAGGCTCTAGAATTAACCTACTACTTAGTTTCAGACTTTATAATTTTGCTACAAGGGTGGAGGGTATGTTTGCATATTTTAGAACAACATAAAATTAAAAGGGAGAAACGTGAATCCTGAAATATTTGGAAATAACATAAAGTTTACTTTCAGATGACATGATTTTAGTACATGTGTGACATATATAAATGTATATGTTGAAAAAATATGGATTGGAGTGAACAACAACAACAAAAGAACTGGGACAGGGAACTGACTGAAGCAGTAGTGTTCTCCTCCCCCTTCCCCCAATAATCTGCTTTGAAAAAGTAAAAGTTTGAAAAGTCTCAGAAGGGGAAACAGGACATGTATGGCAGACTGCATGAACTTGGGAGGGGTGGGGGGCATGGAGGGGGAAATGAGTCTGGACTGAACTGAGAAGTGATATATGAAATGCACAAACTTTAATAAAAGATAAAAAAATAAAAATAAAATGTTCCAATGTATGTATATGCCACAGTTTAAAAAAAAATTATTGCTTTTATTTTTATTTTCTGGGTATGGGCATATTGACTGCCTGTGTATAAGTGCATCCGTGTCCTGTAATGTCCACAGAGGTCCAAAGAGGGCATCAAATCCTTTGAAGTGGAGTTAGGGATGGACAGTGGTGAGCTGCCATGTGAGTGCTGGGAACCATATCCAGGCTCTTTGCAAGAACAATCAGGGCTGATAACCACTGAGCAATCTCTCCAGCCTCCACATTTACTTTTTTTCTTTTTGTCTTTTTTTTTTTTTTTTTTTTTTTTGAAGACAGGGTATCCCTGTGTAGCCCAGCTGTCCTGAACCGCTCTGTAGACCAGGCTGGCCTTTGAACTCACAAAAGATCCACCTCCCTCTGCCTCCCAAGTTGCTAGGATTAAAGGCATTGCCACCCTGCCCGGGCCCCCACTTTACGTTTTAAATATCTTTATTATTTGGGAATTTCTTTTTTTTTCTTTTTCTTTTTTTTTCCACGTCTCCCCGTTCACAATACAGTGGGAATTTCATACACTGTATTTTTCTTATATTCACCCCCTTCTCCTCCCAGATCCCCCCACCTCTCACCCCCCAACTTTGTGTCCTTTTTGTTAAAACCCACTTATTCAGGGTCCAGTTCTTGTTGCCAAAATCCTCTCAGGTGTGGGGTCATCCCACGGAGTGTAGTCCACCTTAACCTAGTAGGGTCACAGCCTTAAAGAAAATGACTCTCCCCTTCCCAGCCTCTATCAGTTGCCAACAGATCCTCAACTAGGGGGGGCGTCGTATGCCCCACCATGTTGTGCCAGGTCTTGTGCATGTGAGTTCATTGGTGCATCTGCCATGTTGTGTCTGACACAACCCCTCTTTTCATTGCAGTCATTCCCAGCCATACCTTAGCTTTTTTATGATGTTCTGCCTTCCTTTTCCGTGATTACCCTGAGTCCTGGGGGAGGGGTACAGAATATCCATGGTAGGCTTTGGTCACTCCTCCCAGGGGGTTTTTATTTTCTTTTGTATATACAAGTTGTCTCTCCATTTGTTCCAGCTGGCCTGGAGCCTCACTATGTAGACCAGGCTGGTCTTGAACTAACAGCAAGTCCTCCTGTTTCGTCTCCCCCTAAGTGCTGAGGATTTAATAAAGGCATGTGCCACCTTGCCAGGCTCCTCCTTTTTTTAAAAAAAGGATTTATTTATTTATTTAACATTTATTATTTGATGATAGTGTTGTGCATTTCGTTCACCATTGCGTGATACAATTTAGGACTAAGGCCCCAAGGAAAGGGCCCCAAACCCCACAGAGTCATTTGAAGTCTGAAATTAAGGGTTGGAATCTTTTTCTCAGGCTTTTTTTTTTTTTTTGTCTTTTTAGTTTTTCTTTGCAGAGGTTAACTGTTTTGGGCATAAGTTTACTGTTTCAGTCTGTTCTTTTGGACCCCAGTCAATTTTGTTGTTGTTGTTCCCTCCAATTTGGATTTTTTGACAAATATATATCTATAAATATATAATATATCTATATTATAATTATGTCATACATATACCAAAATTTTGATGTCTGAAAATAAACTATAAGTTAATTCCAAAACATGTTTAGGAATTCACAATTTTCCCTTTAATTTTATATTCCTCTAAAATATGCACACATACCCTCCACCCATATACCAAAATTACAAAGTTTAAAAATAAGTGGTAGGTTGCAGTAACAGGTGTGAACATTCTAGCAGCTCTCATTCCTTAGAAAACTGAGTCTTTTAAAAGTTTTGTGTGTTCTGGCTGATGAGATGGCTCAGCTGATAAAGATGGTTGCTACCAAGCCTGACACCTGAGGTCATGCCAGGACCCACATGGGATGAAAAGAGAAATGATTCCTTTAAATTGTCCTTTGACCACCACATGTATGTAACACATACACAAAAAATAAATAATTTAATGTGTTAAAGTTTTGTTTATGAAATTGTCAAATACTGAATTAAATTATTATGCTTAAGTTTGTAGACTTAAAGGTACACAGCCTTAATATGTGCAAAATAACTAAGAAGTATGGCCTTTTCTATTCTGTACATTGCACCTGGGGCTTACATGCATAAATGGTTAATAAAAACTTTCGACATTTCTGCCACTTGTGCTGGGGAACATTCAAGTAAAAGGTCCCATTATTTGGCCAATCTTACTATTTAAAACATGGTTTGCAAATGCTTCTATCAACCAAATAAGCATATTTAGTATTGTCTATATGATATGCACTTGTACATAAAATGATGTCTATGTGTGGTCATTAATATTGCTTCCTAAACTTGTAAGAGTTCTACTAAAATTTTAAAGATTAAAATTTTACTTGAAAAGTAAAATTTAACATATATAGGGAAATAGAGTCTTACATGTTCTGTGGTTCTGTGTGTGTGCGTGTGTGTGTGAGTGTGTGTAAGGTTTTGTACGTTCCCTGAAAGAAGGACGAATGTTGGACGTCAAACACTTTCTCAGGCATAATTGCGTCTTGCTTCCCAAGATTGTGAACTTGACTCTGGTTCTTCTGTAGGAAAAGGAGAAGCCAGAAGGCCAATTACCCTGCCCAACCAGCCAGACAACCTTGGCTGCATAAAGGGGAGGGGTCAGGGGGATATAAAGTTACACCATAGCAGGGTGGCTCCCTCCCCCCATCCTCTGCTCCCATAGTCATCTTGTGTGGGGGTCACAGGGTTCCTGGCAGAGACCCTGGGATGAACATGAGAGGGAGAGAGTGCCAACAATCCTGTAAGGGACCCCCTCATGCATTCGCTCTGTGTACAAGCCCATTAAACTTGCTTGATCAAGCATTTCTCTTGGGAAGGAATTTTCTGTATGAAATTGGCATAGTCAGCAGGATAGACAAAACCAAGGGTGAGTTTGGGAAGAATCTGAACTGTAGTTTTGGAGAGATTTCCTTGTTTTTTCTTTGGGACTATGGGAGTATGAGGTGGGGTGCCATGTGCATGCATTTCTCCTGAAAAGGATTTTTTTTTACAAATATCTATCTATCTATCTATCTATCTATCTATCTATCTATCTATCATTTATCCAGTTATGACACCACACGCCTTTAATCTCAGCACTTCAGTAGCTGAGACAGTCCAATTTCTGTGAATTAGAGTCCAGCGTGGTCTATATAGTGAGTTCCAATAAGCCAGGGCTACATAGTGAGACCCTGTCTTAAAAACAAAAGAGACAAAACCAAAAATTACTTATATGTTAATTGTTCCTTGCTTTCTTGAATTTTTATGTTCAACATGATTCTCCTAAAATGCAGAGCTTAAGAAAATACTACCAAGTTCATGGGAGGTTTGGATTTTCGGCTTGATGTGCATAGAGGTTGGTGCCTTCCGCCAGACCAACTGAGGTGCAGGGTGTGGCCCACAGGCATCAGCCAGGTGGATTGTGGGTTGTTTGGATTTTTGGCCTGCTGTACATAGAGGTTGGTGGCTTCCAGCAGACCAGCAGAGGCACAGGGTGCCAGGGTGCAGGCTAACCAAGCAACTCTCCACTCCCTCCTACCCCCGCCAACTGGAATTCAGGAGGGAGTGTCCAGTAAGTCCTACAACCAACGTAGAGGAACTGGCTGGCAGCAGAGGGAGTACAGTGCTCAGAGGATGTCATCTGGGTTGTTACCCACCCAGTTCTTGCAAAACAGAAACGGAAGAGTGAGCTATACCTTCTAATATATAACCAAAATTGAAAGCCTGAAACCTAGACAAGTCAACACTCCATAAACAAAGAGAATACAATAAAGGCATCTGAAGGAATCAAGGAAAGCAATCCTTCAACACAGTGAAGAGGCATTGGAGATTCCCATCCGAATACAGGCAAAAGGAAACCCACATGCCATGAGCACAACAAAAGAACAATATGGGAAAGTGCAGAATAATTCCATAATAAACTCTACCAAACCGGTGGAGGATTCTTACAATGGAATCCCCCTAGAGGTAGCCCAGGATACAGATTGTAGAACAATCACAGATATATTCAAAGAAATCATAGAACTAAGGGGAGAGAATGAAAAACTCAGAAAGAACCTAGAGGGAGAGAATGACACACTTCAGAAAGAACTAAAAGGAGATAATGACAAACTTCTGAAAGAGCTAGTGGGAGAAAATGACAAACTCCAGAAGGAAGTGGAAACACTGAAAAGATCTCATGCTGAAATGAAAAAGGAAACCAACCAGTGAAGCAAGGAGCTACAAGAAGAGATTGAAAAGCTCCAAAATGAAGTGGAAATACTAAAGAAAACACAGGATAAAATGAAAAAGGAAATCGAACAGTCATCCAATCAAGAGGAAAGAATGGGAAAAAGCCTCAGAAGCAGAATGGATGAAGCAGAAAAAAGAATATCAGACCTGGAAGATAACACAGAACAACTAAAAACCTCAAGTAAAGACTATGAAATATTTAAAAATACACAAGAGTGGAACAACCAGGAACTGTGGGACACTATGAAAAGATCAAACCTCTGCATCATAGGAATAGAGGAAGGAGAAGAATCCCAAGAGAATGGTATTGATCAGATCTTCAACAGAATAATAGATGAAAATTTCCCCAAACTAAAAAAAAGACAAACCCATACAAATACAAGAAGCACATAGAACACCAAATGACAAGATCAGAAAAGAAACTCCCCATGCCATATCATAGTCAAAACACTAGGCGCCCCAAACAAAGACAAAATTCTGAAAGCCACAAGAGAAAAACAGTAAGTTACATATAAGGAGAAAACTATCAGAATTACAGCTGAATTTTCAGTGCAAACTATGAAAGCAAAAAGAAGGTGGACCAAAGCATTCCCAGTGCTAAATGACTATAAATGCCAACCCAGGTTACTATACCCAGCAAACATGTTGATTCTAGTTGGAGGAAAGAGAAAAATCTTCCATGACATAAACAGATGATAGAAAACATGTCTGGAAAACCAACCCTTGAGAGAATACTTGAATCAATTCAAAGGACAGAAGAGAGGAGCAAATATCCCAAGGCACCTTGAAAGAGAAATTAATAAAAGCATAACTGCATAAGTAAAAACCTAGACCAAAACCTCAAATGGATAATAAAGGAAGCAACACACATCTCTCAATTATAACCTTAAATATTAATGGACTAAACTCCACAATCAAAAGACATGGACTGGGAGAATGTATTAGGAAACAGAATCTATCTATATGCTGTCTAAAAGAAACCCATCTCACCTTAGGGATAGGTGCCAAATTAAAGTGAAAAGGATGGAAAAAATATTCCAAGCAAATGTTACCAAAGACAAAGCAGGAATTGCTATTTTAATATTAGACAAAATAGACGTGAAAGTAGAAGCAATCAGAAGAGACAAAGAAGGCCATTACATCCTTATCAAAAGGAAAATTAACCATGAAGACTTCACAATCATGAATATATATGCACCAAACTCAGGTGCACCAATCTTTATAAACACAACTCTACAGGACCCCAAGGCACAGATTAAACCCAGTACACTCATAGAAGGGAACTTCAATACTCCACTGTTCTAGTTTGTCTTATATTGCTGTGACAAAACACTCTGACCAACACCAACTTGGGGAGGAAAGGGTTTATTCAGCTTACATCTCCTGGTCACAGTTCTCACTCAGGGAGCCCAAGGCAAGAACTCAGGGCAGGAACTTGGAGGCAGGAGCTGAAGCGCAAGCCATGGAGGAATGCTGTTCACTGGCTTGCTCCCCTGGCCCGTGCCCAGCCTGACCTCTTATACAGTACACAACAACCTGCCCAGGGTGGCACCACCCATAGTGGGCTGGGCCCTCCCACATTGCTCAACAATCAAGACAATACTCCACAGACGTGGCCACAGGCCAATCTAATGGAGCCAATTCCACAATGGAGGCTCCCTCAATCCAGGTGTGTCAAGTTGACACTAAAGCTATCCAGCACAATTGACCCCTTGTCAACTTGACACACAAAACACATCACTATTAAACCACCACCTTTCCAGTTCTTATTCCCAAAGTATGATGTTAACATTAATCACAACCTAAGACAGTACAACCTTAAAAGCCCCACAGTTCTTAAAATGTCCAAATACTTAAAAGTTCAGTCCATTAGGAGTCTCTTAACTGTGGGCTGCTGTAAAATCCAAAACAAGTACTACTGTTCTTATTTCAAAGGGAAGAATCAGGCACTCTCAAACAAAACCTAAGTCCGCAAATAGCTCAAGGCTGGACACTTTGGGATTCAACTCAAGATTTCTGGTGCTCCAAAGGGTTTTGGCAGCTCCCCCTCTCCGACTCTGCTGTCTCATGGCACACAACACGCTCATCTCGAGGGCCCAGGCCAACTCCATTTCACACTGCTGCTGCTCTTGGTGGTTCATCCCATGGTCCGCATCTCCAAAAAAGCTGGGGTTGCCACTGAACTGAGGCAGCCACCTTCACCAATGGTCTCTTCTGACCTCTCTGGTGCAAACCTCAGCTTCTCTCCCTGACCCCTGCAATCCTGGGGTCTTCCTGCAACCGAGGTGCACTTGTGCACAATGGTCTTTCCTGACCTCTCACATGCCAAGCCTCGGCTGCTCTTCTGTGACCCCCTCAAATTTCAACACCAAACCATATAGAGAGACTCTTACACACTACCAAGTCCTGATTCTGGCTTGAATAGAGGCTCATGGACCCCTTCTGGACACACAACATCTGTGTGCTGACCCTGAATTCTTCTCCCAGAAGATTTCACCACAGTGATGTGGTCTCTTGTTACTTCCAGCTGATTTTTCAGCCCCAGCTAAACCAGCATCAATTGTCCCAGTACAACAAAGAGTTTCACTTCAGGTTCTGGTTCTTTTCTTACAGGTGATTTCAGCCCCAGTTACCAGAAGTAAGATTACTCAATTCTGAACTTACCCTGATGTCTCTCTTGACAAACTTCACAAGCCAGGCCTCCATCTTCTACAACTCTTTCAGCAAAACTGTTCCACTCTCCACAGCAACAATCTATAGGCATTCAATGACTTGCCAAATCCAACCTCCCACAATCCTTCCCCAAAACACCAAGGTCAGGTCTCTGTCACAGCAATACCCCACTCGTCTTTTACCAATTTCTGTTCTAGTTGTGTCTTATATTGCTGTGACAAAAACACTGACCAACATTCAACTTGGGAGGAAAGGGTTTATTCAGTTTACATCTCCTGGGTCACAGTTCTCACTAGGGAGCCCAAAAGGAGAACTCAGAGAACTAGGGCAGGACCTCGGAGCAGGATCTGAAGCACAAGCCATGGAGGAATGCTGTTTCACTGGCTTGTACACAACAACCTGCCCAGGGTGGGCACCACCCATAGTGGGCTGGGCCCTCCCCACATTGCTCAACAATCAAGACAATATCTACAGACATGGCCACAGGCCAGTCCAGTGGAGCCATTCCCAATGGAGGCTCCTCACACCCAGGGTGTCAAGTTCACACTAAAGCTATCCAGCAAAAATTTGACAATGGGCCACCAAGTCACCATGCCACCTGAGCTGCCCATCATGAGCGTGGGTGTTTTCTGACCCACCAGACCATAAAGTAGGATGTGCACAGACAAAGTCCTTATCAAATGGAAGTGGTACAACACGTGACAGGGCCCGGGCAGGCTCTGAGGGCACAAGAAACTCAAGAAGAAGTTGCCCAAATGCCTATGGTTCCCCACTCCTGTTACAATGCCTTGTGCTTAAGCATGCACCTATTGTTCATGGGGTTTGCCCTATGATCAGTTGACTGAGGAAGAGAAGACTAGGTCCTGGTTTACTGATGGTTCTGCACACGATGCAGGCACCACCCAGAGGAAGACAGCTGCAGCAACAGCCAATTTCTGAAACAACTAAAGGACACTGGTGAAGGAAGTCTTCACAGTGGGCAGAAATTCGGCCAGTGCACATGGTTTGTGCATTTTGCCTGGAAGGAGGAAATGGCCAGAGGTTTGATTATATACTGATTCATGGGACTGTAGCCAATGGTTTGGCTGGATGGTCAGGGTCTTGGAAGGAGCATGGACTGGAAAATTGGTTGAGAAAGATATTTGGGGAAGAAATATGTGATAGACTCTCTGAATGGTCAAAGGAGTGAAGATACTTGTGTCTCATTGTAAATGCTCATAAAAGGTGTTCTCGCAGAGGATGAGTTTAATAATCAAGTAGATGATGACTCGTTCTGTGGATAGTCAGCCTCTTTCTCCAGCTATCCCTGTTGTTGCTCAATAGGCCCATAACAAAGTGGTCCTGGTGGCCGAGATGGAGGTTATGCATGGGCTCAACAGCATGGGACTTCCACTCAACAAGGTTGATCTGGCTACATGCTGCTGCCGAGTGCCAGATTTGCCAACAGCCAGAGACCAACATTGAGCCCCTATATGGTGCTATTTCCCGGGGGCGACCAGCCAGCAACCTGGTGGCAGGTTGACTACATTGGACCACTTCCATCATTGAGGGGACAGCGTTTTGTCCTTACAGGAATAGATACTTATTCTGGTTATGGATTTTCCTTTCCTGCACTAATGTTCTGCCAAAGTACCATCCAGGGACTTACCGAATGCTTTCCACTGTCATGGTATTCCTCACAGCAACCTTCTGACCAAGGAACTCAATTCACAGCCAAAAGAAGTCGACAGTGGGCCCATGGTCATGGTATCCATTGTCTTACCATGTTCCCCACACCCAAAGCAGCTGGCTTGATAAAAAGATGGAATGGCCTCTTGAAGACACAGTTACAGTGCCAAGTAGGTAGCAATACCCTGGAGGGCTGGGGCAAGGTTCTCCAGCAGGCAGTATATGCTTTGAATCAGCACCCACTATATGGTACTGTTTCTCCTATAGCCAGAATTCATGGGTCCAGGAACCAAGGGGTGGAAGTGGGAGTGATTCCACTCACTATCACCCCTAGTGACTCAGTAGGAAAACTTTTGCTTCCTGTACCCACGACCTTGCGTTCTGCTGGTCTAGATGTTTTGGCTCCAAAGGGGGGAGTGCTTTTGCCAGGAGATACAGCAAACGTTCCATTGAACTGGAAGCTAAGACTTCCCCTTGGCCACTTTGGGCTTCTACTGCCCTTAAGCCAACAGGCTAAGGAAGGAATAACAGTAGTAGGAGGAGTGATTAATCCAGACTACCAGGAGGAAATTGGACTTTTTCTCCACTATGGGGGCAAGGAAGATTATATCTGGAAGGCAGGAGATGCTGTAGGGCACCTTCTGGTGCTACCATGTCCTAAGATTAAGGCCAATGGAAAACTCCAACAACCCAAACCAGACAGGACAATAAATGGCCCAGACCCTTCAGGGATGAAGGTATGGGTCACTCCTCCAGGGAAAGATCCAAGACCTGCAGAGGTGCTTGCAGATGGTGGAGGAAATACAGAATGTGTAGTAGAAGAAGGTAGTCATAAATATCAGCTGAGGTCACGGGACCAGTTGCAGAAACGTGTATTATAATAGATATTAACTTTTGTCCTATTTGGTTAAGAATGTGCTTGTATATATATTTAGGTTATTAAATACTGAAGGACTAAGTGTTTCTCAAGGACATTTCCACCTCCTCTAAGATATAATGCTTTGCTGTTGCACATGAGACACTTATAACATGTTAGGTGGAATTATGACCTTGCCATTGTTTGCAATTGACATTTAAGCATAACATAAGGAGAGACTATTTATTGGGTGTCAAGTTGACAAGGGGTGGACTTGTGATGGTTAATTCTGGGTGTCAACTTGACTGGACTAAGGAACAAATAAGGGAAAAAGGATCTTCAGATTGGACCACCTCAACCCGGATGGCCCACCCCAAATGTGGGCGTTACCTTCTGCTGGCAGGCACTATAAAAGGCCATGGCAGAGGGAGCTGGTCCCTTTTTTTCCTGCAGCTTGCCTCTCTCTCACTGGTGAGTTTGTCTTGCTGCTGTGATCAACGCTTCGGATCCCAGCGTGTACTGAGTCTGGCAGATCTGGAATCCACCGGGCCTTCAGCACCAGACTGGGACTACTGATACATCCAACCTTGTGGACTGAGCAGTTCCGTGGATTCTCAGCCTCTCCAGTGTGGCGCAGCTACTGTTGGACTACTCGAGCTCTGTCACGTGAGCAAATCAATAAATTGTATATAGCTATATATTCATCCTGTTGCTTCTGTTTCTTTAGAGAACCCTAACTAATACACCCACTGAGCCCTTTGGACAGATCAACTGGACAGACAAGAAACAGACATCCGAACTGAACAATATCATACAGAAAACGGACTTCTCAAACATCTACTGAATATTCTACCCAAGCACCAGAGAATACACTTTCTACTCAGCATCCCATGGAACAGTCTCCAAAATTGACCACATTCTTGGACACAGAAAAACCCTCAACGAATAAAAAAAAATAATTTCATGTATTGTATCAGAACAGTGCAGTAAAGCTCAATATCAACACCAGGATAAGCCCTACTACCTACACGAACACAAGGAGACTAAACAACACACTACTGAATAATTAATGGGTCAAGGAAGAAGTAGAAAGAAATAAGGGCTGGAGAGATGGCCTAGCAGTTAAGAGTGACGACCGCTCTTCCAGAGGACCCGGGTTCGATCCCCAGCACCCACATGGTGGCCAAGAAGCGTCCAAAACTCCAATTCCAGGAGAACTCCAGTTCCAGGGAATCCAACGCACTCTTCTGACCTCTGCGGCATTGCACAACATGGGTGCACACACCTGCATGCAGACAGTACATTCATACACATACAGAAATAAATAAAATTTAAAAAAAAATTTAAAAAATAAAGAAATAAAAGAATTCCTGGAACTAAACGACAATGACAGCACAACACAACAAAACCTATGGGACACATTAAAAGGAGTCCTAAGAAGGAAGTTCATAGCCCTGGGTGCCTACATTTAAAAAAACAAAACACAGAAAGAGCACAAATAAATGAGCTGACACTGCAGCTAAAAACACTCCAGAGAAAACAACAAATGAACCCTAAACCCAACAGACAGGAAGAAACAACAAAAATCGAGCAGAAATCAACGAAATAGAAACAAAGAAAACAATACAAAAAATGTCCATGCTACCCAAACTATTGCACAGGTTTAATGCAATCCCAATTTAAATCCCCAAGAGTTTCTTCACAGGCTTGGAAAAAAGTCCTTAATTTCATTTGGAAAAACAAAAGACCCCGAATAGCCAAAGGAACCCTGAACAAAAAGAGCAATACAGGGGGTATCTCTATACCAGACTTCAAACTATACTACAGGGCTATAGTCATAAAAACAGCCTGATACTGGCACAAAACCAGACCTGTAGACCAATGGAACAAAACTGAAGTTCCCAAATGTGAGCACATACAATTTCAGCCATCTTATATTTGATCAGGGGGCCAAAAAGACACAATGGAAGAAAGACAGTAGCTTCAGCAAATGGTGTTGGCAAAACTGGATCACCACTTGTAGAAGAATAAAATTAAACCCCTACCTCTCACCCTGTACAAAAATAAACTCCAAATGGATTAAAGACCTCAATGTGAAACCCAAAACTCTTAAGGTGATAGAAGAAAAAGTTGGCAGCAACCTACAAGACATAGGCATAGGAAAAGACTTTCTAAATCAGATAGCAGCTGCACAGGAAATGATGTTGACAGTTCACAAGTGTGTCCTTATTAAAGTCAAAAGTTTCTGTACAGCAAAAGAAACAATCAGGGAAGTGAAGAGAAAACCCAAGGAGTGGGAGGAAACCTTTACTGCTGATATATCTAAAAGAGCATTACCTTTCAGAATATATAAACTACTCAAAAAACAAAGAAGAAAACAAATGACTCACTCAAAAGATGGAGTAAAGAGCTGAGCAAAGACTTCACAAGTGAGGAAATAGAGATGGCTGAGAAACATCAAGTGTTCAACATCGCTAATGATTAAGGAAAGGCAAATTAAAACCATTTTAAGATATAATCTCACTCTAATAAGGCTGGCTTGGATCAAGGAAACAAATGATACCAAATGCTGGAGAAGTTGTGGCGAAAGGGGAATACTCATCCACTGTTGCTGGGAATGCAAACTGGTAGAACCACTATAGAAAGCAGTGTGGAGAACGCTTAAAGGACTCAAAATGAGCCTACCACCTGACCCAGCCATACCACTTCTGGGACTATACCCACAAGACTCATCCTACTGTAGAGATACATGTACATCCATGTTTATTGTGGTTCTCTTAACAATAGTGAAGAGCTGGAACCAAACCAAGTGTCCCTCAACTGAGGAGTGGATAGAGAAAATGTGGTACATGTACACAAAGGAGTTCTATGCAGCAGTAAAGAAAGATGACATCCAGGATAAGCCCTACTGCCTACAAGAACACGTGGAGACTAAACACACTCTTGAATAATGAATGGGTCAAGGAAGCGATAAAGAAGGAAATAAAAGCATTCCTGGAACTGAATGACAATGACAATACAACACAACAAAACCTATGGGATACCTTAAAAACAGTCTTAAGAGGGAAGTTTATAGCCCTGGGTGCCTACATTAGAAAAACAGGAAGAGCACAAGTAAATGATCTAACACTACAGCTAAAAGTACTTGAGAGACAACAACAGATGAACCCTAAACGCAACAGACAGGAAGCAATAACAAAAATCAGAGCAGAAATCAATGAAATAGAAACAAAGAAAACAATACAAAAAAATCAATGAAGCCAAAAGTTGACTCTTTGAAAGAATAAACAAGATAGACAGACCTCTAGCCCAGTTAACAAAAAGAAAGAAGGAACAACTCCAAATCAATACAATCTGTGATGAAAAGGGAAATATCACAACGGACAAGGAAAAGATCAAGAAAATTATATGGGAATATTACAAGAACCTATATTCTACCAAGTTTGAAAACCTAGAAGAAATGGATGAATATCTGAAATCTTGGGAATCACCAAAGCTTGGCCAAGAGGAGACCAGCAGCTTAAACAGACCCATAACATATGAAGAAATAGAGGATGTAGTAAGAAGCCTCCCAACTAAAAAAAGCCCAGGCCCAGACGGTTTCACAGCAGAATTCTATAAAACATTTCAAAAAGACCTACAACCATTATTTCTGAAACTGTTTAGAAGTATACAATCAGAGGGAATTCTCCCAAATTCCTTCTATGAAGCCAACATCACTCTATTACCAAAACCAGGCAAAGATCCAACTAAAAAGGAGAATTATAGACCCATCTCCCTCATGAACACAGATGCCAAAATTCTAAACAGAATACTGGCAAATCGCATACAGACCCACATCAAGAAGATCATCCATCATGACCAAGTTGGATTCATACCAGAGATGCAGGGATGGTTCAACATACGAAAATCAATAAACATCATCAAACACATAAACGGAATCAAAGACAAAAACCACACCATCATCTCAATTGATGCTGAAAAAGCCTTTGACAAAATCCAGCATCCCTTCATGCTTAAAGTCCTAGAAGGAATTGGATTGGAGGGATCATTCCTCAATGTAATCAAAGCCATATACAGGAAACCCACAGCCAATATCATCCTAAATGGGGAAATGACGGAAACATTCCCTTTAAAGGTAGGAACTCGGCAAGGCTGCCCCCTATCACCACTCCTCTTCAATATAGTGCTTGAAACACTTGCTAGAGCAATAAGGCAAGAAAAGGATATTAAAGGAGTACTAATTGGAAAAGAGGAAGTCAAACTATCCCTATTTGCTGATGATATGATTGTTTACTTAAGAGATGCAAAAAACTCCACCAGAAAACTCCTAGAAACGATTAACAGCTTCAGCAAAGTGGCAGGATACAAAATTAACCTTAGAAAATCAATGGCCTTTCTTTACACCAAGAACAAGCAACTGGAGAAAGAATTCAAAGAGACCTTCCCACTCACAATAGCCTCAAAAACAATAAGATACCTAGGAACAAACCTAACCAAAGACACCAAAGACCTCTACAACAAAAATTTTAAACCCTTAAAGAAAGAAATTGAAGAAGACCTCAGAAGATGGAAAAACCTCCCATGCTCATGGATTGGGAAAATTAACATTGTAAAAATGTCCATTTTACCAAAACTCTTGTATAGATTTAATGCAATCCCAATCAAAATCCCCAAGAGTTTCTTCACAGGCTTGGAAACAAAAGTTCTTAAATTCATTTGGAGAAACAAAAGACCCCGAATAGCCAAATCAATCCTGAGTGAAAAGAGCTACACAGGAGGGATCTCTATACCAGATTTTAAACTATACTACAGGGCTATAGTCATAAAAACAGCCTGGTACTGGCACAAAAACAGACCTGTTGACCAATGGAACAAAACCGAAGATCCAAATCTGAGCACATACAATTTCAGCCATCTCATATTTGACAAGGGGGCCAAGAAACCACAATGGAGAAAAGACAGCATCTTCAGCAAGTGGTGTTGGCAAAACTGGATCACCACTTGTAGAAGAATGAAATTAAACCCCTACCTCTCGCCCTGTACAAAAGTCAACTCCAGATGGATTAAAGACCTCAACGTGAAACCCCAAACTCTGAAGGTGATAGAAGAAAAAGTTGGCAGCAGACTACAAGACATAGGCATAGGAAAAGACTTCCTAAATCAGACAGCAGCTGCACAAGAATTAAGGTCGACAATTGACAAATGGGACCTCATTAAACTCAAAAGCTTCTGTACATCAAAAGAAACAATCAAGGAAGTGAAGAGAAATCCCACAGAGTGGGAGGAAACCTTCACTGCAGATACATCTGACAAAGCATTGATTTCCAGAATATATAAACTACTCAAAAAACAAAGAAGAAAGAAAACAAATGACCCACTCAATAGATGGAGCAAAGAGCTGAACAGAGACTTCACAAGTGAGGAATTAGAGATGTCTGAGAAACACCTTAAGAAGTGTTCAACATCACTAATCATTAAGGAAATGCAAATCAAAACCACTTTAAGATATCATCTTACTTCAATAAGACTGGCTAAGGTCAAGAAAATAAATGATACCAAGTGCTGGAGAGGTTGTGGGGAAAGGGGAACACTCATCCACTGCTGGTGGGAATGTAAACTTGTACAATCTATACGGAAAGCAGTGTGGAGAACCCTTGGAAGACTTGGAATGAACTTGCCACCTGACCCGCCATACCATTCCTAGGCATGTACCCTCAAGATTCACCCCACCACAGAGATACATGTACGGCCATGTTTATTTCAGCTCGCTTCACAATAGCAAGGAGCCAGAACCAACCCAAATGCCCCTCAACTGATGAGGGGATAGAGAAAATGTGGTACATCTACACAATGGAGTTCTATGCAGCAGTAAAGAAAGACGACATCGTGAGATTTGCAGGAAAATGGCTGGAGCTAGAGGACATCATGCTGAGTGAAGTAACACAGTCCCAGAAAAACAAACGACGAATGGTATCCCTCATCTGTGGATGCTAGTGCCAATTACCTAGTTGTAATTATTTCCTGTGCATGGCCCCTTGAGCTTTTGTCCAAAGCAGTTAGGAGTGATGCATATTGGAAACATCATCATCATCAACAACAACAGCAACATCAACAACAGAAAGGAGGACTGGATCAAAGAACTGACTGAAGCAGTGAAATTCTGCTCAAAACAGTCAACTTCCACATGGAGAATATTGAGAAAGACTGAGAAAGAGATGAAAAGCATGTTTGGCAGAATGCATGAGCTCTGGTTGGGTGGGGGAATGGGGGAGACATGGGTCTAGATTTGATAAAAAAATATAAATAAATAAATTAAAAAAAAGAAAGATGTAATCATGAAATTTGCAGGTAAATGGATGGATCTAGAAGATATTATTTTAAGTGAAGTAACACAGTCCCAGAAAAACAAAAGATGAATGCTATCTCTCATCTGTGGATGCTAACACCAAGTACCTAGTTGTAAGGCAAACTGAGCAACATTAATGTTATATTCCTCATGATATGAAAACAACTGTCTCTTATATTGTGAATCCCTACACAGGTTCTAGAACCTACCTACCATTTATTTTCAGACGTTGGATTTTTGGTATATGATGGTGGGTATGAATGCATATCTTAGAGTAATATAAAATTAAAATGAAAAAATGTGAATAAAAAATATGATATGGAAATAATATACAGTTTGTTTTCAGAAGGTACAATTTTAGTATAGGTGCTATGTACCAGGCTAGTGTAACTTAGCCTTTCTGGGTGCTTAACGGTCATACTTCAAGCCCATATCAATTTGGCTGAGGGACCTAAGGGATAACTGTCCCTTGCCCTCAGAGGTCAACTAAGTCTCAGGGGACTATGCATGGGGCCATCTCTTGAAACATCCTGCAAATGTGGGCCACCAGTCTTCCTGTAGGGAGGTCTTGGAGATCCATTAATGGGACTTCAGCCAGTGTCCAGTCTATAAAGAGGAAAGTCCGCTTATGCTTCAAAAGAAAAGTCTGGTCTAGCAAGACCTAATTTTGTCCTTGAGTGGATGGAATGGGTAAATACAAAGCCAAAAGGAACCAGGGGCTCCCCTCCCCCCCCCAAAAAAAATAAACCCAGAGTAACCTCTGAGGACCAGATCCTCAACTGACCTTAAGAAAACAAAAGACCTTGGCATGATTCTGTCCTGTGTGCCTGTTCTCGGTAGTGGTGTTCAGTTATCTCCACCCGGCCTCTCACAGGGAAGTGAATTATGAAGGCAGTCCAATTAAAGTAATGCTGGCAACTCTGAAAATATCTGTACAACCAACAGTTTCCCCTGGGGGATTTGAAATGATGCCACCTGTTGTCTTAAGGTTGAAGTGTGGTTCAGGGCCTGTACATATTAGCGGACAGCACCTCATAGCTGTGGAGGAAGATGCAGAGTCTGAAGATGAGGAGGAGGAGGATGTGAAACTCTTAAATATATCTGGAAAGCGATCTGCCCCTGGAAGAGGTAGCAAGGTTCCACAGAAAAAAGTAAAACTTGCTGATGAAGATGATGAGGAGGATGAAGATGATGATGATGACGATGAAGAAGATGATGATGATTTTGATGATGAGGAAACTGAAGAAAAAGCTCCAGTGAAGAAATCTATCCGAGATAGATCCAGCCAAAAATGCACAAAAATCAAACCAGAATGGAAAAGACCTAAAACCATCCACGCCAAGATCCAAAGGTCAAGAATCTTTCAAAAAACAGGAAAAAACTCCTAAAATGCCAAAAGGGCCTAGTTCTGTAGAAGATGTTAAAGCAAAAATGCAAGCAAGTATAGAAAAAGGTGGTTCTCTTCCCAAGGTGGAAGCCAAGTTCATCAATTATGTGAAGAACTGTTTCCAGATGACTGACCAAGAGGCCATTCAAGATCTCTGGCAGTGGAGAAAGTCTCTTTAAGAAAATAGCTCAGCCGGGTGTGGTGGTGCACGCCTTTAATCCTAGCACTTGGGAGGCAGAGGCAGGTGGATCTTTGTGAGTTCAAGGCCACCTGGTCTACAGAGTGAGTTCCAGTATAGCTGGGGCTACAGGGAGACCCTGTCTCGAAAAGACCAAAAAAAAAAAAAAAAAAAAAAAAAAAAAAAAAAAAAAAAAAGAAAAAGAAAATAGCTCAAATGTTTGAAAATATTCCGTCTTCATTTTCTATATCAGTTGGATATCTGGTTGTCCTTTTTATAACACAAAGTGAGAATTTTTTCCTACTGTGTTTGATAAAGTGTCCAGGTTAAATTGCCAAGATGTGTTGTCTAAAAATGCCTGGTTTAGTTCTTTTTTTTTTTTTTTGGTCTTTTCAAAGACAGGGTTCCCTGTGGCCCCCGCCTGTCCTGGAACTTGTTCTGTAGGACCAGGCTGGCCTTGAACTCACAAAGATCCACCTGCCTTGCCTCCCAAGCGCTATGATTAAAGGCATGCGCCAACACGCTCAGCAAAAGTTTTTAAGGATAGAACTCCACCCTTTACTTGGATTTTAAGTATGTAGTGGAATGTTATGATAGGCTGTAGTAATAGTGGTGTCCAGACATTGGGCAAAAATGGTGGGGAGTAAAAAAAAGAAAAAAAAAAAAGAAAAAACCTGAAAACACAAAAGTAAACAAAAGACTTGGTTAATCTGGTCGGCTGTGTGCATTAAGCATCCAAAAAGGAGTATAACCCAGAAAAGAGAAGAAACAAATAATCAGTAATGCCTGAGAAATAGTACTTCGGTATAAAATTGAGATCTTAGTAAAACAGACAAAAAGAAAAAAAGAGGGAGAGCACTGTTGCTCTGCCTGTCTTCATATTCTTACTGACCATCTGTTCTACCCTGAGGCTGCCACTGCTTTTGCCCTTCCTTCAAAAGACATGAGACAACAGCTTTTCTACATTTATTTTTTGTATTGTGCATGAGTGTACTGGTCTCATGTAGGTTGTGCACCCAGAGACACAGCTTTTAAACCCTCCAATATGGTCGGAAAACTCATGTCTCTCTCAAGAATCCTCCAAAACTTAATGCCAGATGGGGACTACTGACATACAGCCACTTTTGGACTGAGCAGCTATGGGATTTCAGCCTTGTCAGATATAGACTGCCATTGTTGGATACCCAGGCTTATCATGGAAGGCAGTACAGGAAGATCAAGACAGGACACGGGTGCTTACTGGACCTCATGGGTGACCATGGGAGGAAAGACCCAGTGTGAGCACAAGGGCAAGATTGATGGGTGTTTGGGCGCTGCTAAGGAGGAGCCAATTAACAAAACACTCCGTGAAGGAAAACATGGCATCATTTAGCAAAAAAAAAGAAAAAATCCTCCAATTCTCAGGTGTTGATGGTGTTGTGTGTGTGTATATATATAATATAGTCATATTATATATATATATATATATTACAAGTTGGAGAGAACAACAAAAACAAGAGAATGAATTAACTGGAAAAAAAAATCTCTGGATTCAGAAAAAGATGCACGACATGTATGGCAGAGTACAGGAACTCAGGTGTTGTGGGGGGCATGGAAAAGGAAGTGACTCTAAATTTGATTGAGAAATGATGTATGATACATGGAAAAAGTTTAATAACAATAAAAAAATTTCAAAAGAAAATACTACCAATTTACTGTTAATATAACAGTAAAATTGTTAATACAATAGCTCTTTTCAGGCAGGCCTAGGTATATGTTAGTAATTATATCATGATTGTCATTTCTGCATTCCAAGCAGTGCCATTGATTGCGCATGCGCATGTGCGCGCACGCGCGTGTGCGCGCACACACACACACACACACACAAATGAAATAAATCATCTGCCAGACATTGCAGCTCACAAGTTTAATCACAGCACTAGGGAGGCAGGGAGAGGTAGATCTCTGTGAATTCAAGGACAGTTTGGTCTGCACAGTGAGTTCCAGGCTACCAATGAATGTCATGACAGTTATGATAAAACAGAGAAGCACCATATAAGAAATGTCCAAATCATCAAGAGGGGACAATTGTTCCTTTAAGGTCAGCATGGGCTATAGAGTGAGAAACAAAAACAAAAAAGGAAAGGAGGGGCCAGGAGAGATGTGTCAGTATTAAGAGCAGGTACTGCTCTCACAGAGAGAGAGCCAGTGTCAGGTCGCCAGCACACAAGTCCAGTAGCTTACAACCACCTACAGCTCCAGCCCCAGGGGCTCTGATAAGTTATATTATAATTCCAACACATGTGAGCCCAGTGTGGTGGTGCACACCTTTAATCCCAGCACTCAGGAGGCAGAGGCAGGCAGATCTCTCTGAGTTCAAGGCTAGCCTGGTCTACATATGGAGCTCCAGGACAGCTGAGACTAAAGGGAGACTTTGTCTCAAATCCCCCCGCAAGAATTCCAAGATCTTTGAAGACACACAGTTGAAATCTCTCCTCAAATGTAAAGTAATTTTTGCTCTTTTATTTAGTCAAAACTCCCAATATTTAGTTTTCTGATATTATTTTCAGTGCATTAAAAAATCTTTTTATGAGGCTGAATAGATGACTCAGTGGTTAAGAGCAGTGGCTGCTCTCGCAGAGGATCCAGATTTGATTCCTAGTATCCAAATGGTGGCTAATAACTATCCATAACTCCAGTTCCAGGGGATTTAACACCCTCTTCAGGCCTCTGCAGCATTGTATGACACAGGTGCATTTATATACATTCAGAAAATATACTCATACACATAAAATTAACATAAATAAAATATTTAAAAGGTAAAATAAACTTATTTATTTATTTATGTACTTATGTATTATTTTGTGCCTGTACTCATATGTGCAGAGGTCAGAGGAAAACTTGCAGTAGTTGGTTGCTTCCTTCCACCATATGGTTCCCACGAAGGAACTCAAGTCATCAAGCTTGGTAGCAGTGCCTTTACCTGCTGAGCCATGTCATCTACCTTCAAAGCATGTTTTTAAACAACAAAGCCCCCAGGTTTTGTAATCTACAATGTTGCTAAGTCAGTATTTTTTTGCACTGTCAATATCAACTTTGTACAACCTGTGAAAAATAGGCAAAGGTTTTGAACAGCCAAGTGAAAGTCAGATAGGGACTATAGGTGAGGCCAAGCACACCTGGCTTTGGATGTTCATCCTGAGCATCCAATCTTAGAGCCTCATGCAGGGACAGTGAGTGCTCTTACCACAGAGCCATTTACCCAGCTCAATACAATATAGAATGAAATCTGTCAGCCACTAGCTCACCACAGCTAAATAAAGGATCAGAGATTTCAGGAAACAAAAATGGAAAAACAAAACAACAAAACACACTCTTTTAAAATGCTTTAGAAAAGTACTGAACAAATACAACTCTTATCTGTAGAACTCCAAGGAAAGAAGAGGGTTTCCTGAGAAAGAGAATCCAAAGGTCTGTTTTCAACCAAAGACTATGAAGCATTAAAATGTTCCCAGACTTGAAGTTTCATTCTCTGCTGTTTTACTGAGTATCAGAGACCAGAGCTGAAGTAGCTAAATAGATTTTGTATTTTGTACCCCTCCCTTGCCTGGCTATAAAGGCTCAGGCCCCTAAGATCTCAGGGGTTCCTGTTCTCTCCTGGGGGCTGATAGGGCCATTTTTAGGCTGAGAGGGCATTGATATCTGGACAGGTCAAGTCCCAGGTGTAAGGTTTGTGTTAGTGCGGACCCCCCCCCCCAATAAAAGGAAAACACCAGGCTTAGGCACTCCAGGAAAGTTTACTTCAGGAGTATCCAGGGCTGGGCTAGCTGATGGAGCATGGCAGCCAGAAGCCAAAATGGCCTCTGGCCAGGCCCTTTTAGGTGTCTGGGGAGGGACAGGAGCAAGTTCATTGATTGGCAGTTTCTGGCAGGAGCAAAATATTCCTGGGTACTCTGCAGTGCCTGCTGTTTAACTGGCACCTGCAGCCTCACAGGTGCCAGTCTGAAATGTCTGCCATGAATTTGAAATAAATGCCAGATCTTTTGGAGAACCAGGCCCTAACAGTCTAGCCATTTGGTTATAATAGAGAAAGGGCATCATATTCCTTCTGTGAGTGCAACTGGCTGGTAGGGGGCATACTTGGGCAAAGGGGATTTCAGGCTGGTAAATCAGGATCTGGTTTCCAGCTTAGTCACTCTGGATGACTGGCGTTTGGTCCTGATGGACAGTGGCCAGGGGGTGGTGTGCAGTTTCTCCCTCTACAACTGAAAGAAGGTGATCTTGTCTGAGTGAGCTGTTGGATTTGGATTTGGAAATACCCTAAGACTCATGGTGCCACAGTGCACAGAATTTCAGTACAAACAGGGGGCTTAGTAAGTGTGTTAGCCATGGGAGATCCCTGTCCAGAGTCTCCAATTGAAGGAGATGACGACCTGTACTCTGTTGTAAGGGATGAGAAAAAAGTTTTAGTACACAGGGCCCCAGGATGAGAGCCAGCATAAACATGAGAATAGGTTTGGGAGGGAAAGCGCATTAGTCACAAGTCCCAAATATTTTTGACAGGTTAGAATAGAAACGGTATTTTCTAGCATGGCACAGATCTCACCTATCTCTGAGGTATTTTCTTTTTTTATATATTCAATGTTATTTTTTAAATTTTTATTTGTTTATTTTTTAAGGGTTTCTAAAATAGATCCCAGTTATTTTCAGATCACATTAACGTTGCTCAGTTTGCCATACAATTAGGTAATCCACAGATGAGGGATACCATTCGTCGTTTGTTTTTCTGGGACTGTGTTACTTCACTCAGCATGATACCTTCTAGCTCCAGCCATTTATCTGCAAAGCTCATGATGTCATCTTTCTTTATTGCTGCATAGAACTCCATTGTGTAGATGTACCATATTTCCTCTATCCACTCGTCAGTTGAGGGGCACTTGGGTTGGTTCCAACTCTTTGCTATTGTGAAGAGAGCTATGGATGTGCATGTATCTCTGTGGTAAGATGAGTCTTGTGGGTACATACCCACAAGAGTGGTATGGCTGGGTCAAGTGTGGTATGGCTGGGTCAGGTGGCAAGTTTATTCCGAGTCTTCCAAGGGTTCTCCACACTGCTTTCCATAGTGGCTGTATGAGTTTACATTCCCACCAGCAGTGGATGAGTGTTCCCCTTTCCCCACAACCTCTCCAGAACTTGGTATCACATGTTTTCTTGATCCTAGCCAGTCTTATAGGAGTGAGATGATATCTTAAAGTGGTTTTAATTTGCATTTCCTTAATTACTAGCGACATTGAACACTTTTTTCTTTTTTTAAAATATATTTTATTCTGATGATGTTACAAAAGTAGATACAAAATGCTTTCTTGCAAAAGTATAGTTAACGACTTAGAAAAATAAAGCCTTAAAATTTTTAAAAAATATAACAAATTTGTACATGAGGAACTTTTTTTTTTTTTTGATCTTTTTGAGACAGGGTCTCCCTGTAGCTCTGGCTGTCTGTCCTGGAACTCACTCTGTAGACCAGGCTGGCCTCGAACTCACAGAGATCCGCATGCCTCTGCCTCCCAAGTGCTAGGATTAAAGGCGTGCGCCACCATGCCCAGCATTTATTTATTTTTGTATGTGTATCAATGTACTGTCTGCATGCAAGTTTGTGCACCCGTGTCGTGCAATGCCCCAGAGGTCAGAAGAGGGTGTCGGATTCTCCTGGAACTGGAGTTCTCCTGGAATTGGAGTTTCAGTCGGTTCTCGGCCACCATGTGGGTGCTGGGGATCGAACCTGGGTCCTCTGTAAGAGCGGTCGGCGCTCTTAACCGCTAGGCCATCTCTTCAGCCCCCATGAGGAACTTTTAAAATTATTTTAGATGGTAATCAAAACTAACTTATGCAAACTACCTTTGCTGCGGACCAAACATAGACGGCTATTCTGGAGCACACGGGTCATCCACTTGGATTTACAGAGTATTTGTTTGAAATACATTCTGATCACAAAAGCCCATGTGAATTTCAATATAGTTGCTTCAATAAAATTACTGCTGCCACATGTAATATCCCCAAAGCCTTTTAGAGTCCAATATCAAAACTGAATGCAAAATAGGAAGACTAAAAAAATAATATTTCCCCTCTGTGACAGAACGCTACAAGAACAGAAACCAAACCCACTCACTGATCTTAATTAAGAGAAACAGTGTGCCTGGCGAAGGACCCCAGTCACCAGTGGTGCTGTTCCGCCGGCTTCCATACTGATGATACAACTCCCATGCTGATTATACAACTCCCCACTGGGGGGCAAGAGAGCCCCAGCTCCATGACTGGGACTACTTAGAAACATAATTCTAGGGCTTACACTCTTTGGGTCTGATGTATGTTTCTGAGGTAATGACGTCATATCTAAGAAGCTCTACTCTTAGTATGATGTCACTGCTCAGAGAAAGACCAAGTGTATAACCAGGAAGCCTCACTACCACCAGGACTATTCTTGCCTTCGTTGTCAGTCTCACGTTTCCAGTGAGCACTGTGTGAACGAGAGCTACAAGCCCAAGGTGAAAAGAACACCTGCTAACTGGCTGAGATAAGTCATTTTATCTAGTCAAAAGAATAATGGACACATTTGACTATCAGTATTAAAACTGTATTACAAAGAAGTATGATTATTTAAAAAAATACAGAGGACCCAGGTTCGATCCCCAGCACCCACATGGCGGCCGAGAACCGTCTGAAACTCCAATTCCAGGAGAGCTCCAGTTCCAGGGGAATCCGACACCCTCTTCTGACCTCTGTGGCATTGCACGACACGGGTGCACAGCCTTGTATGCAGACAGTACACACATACAGAAATAAATAAAATTAAAAAAAAAGAACAACATTAAAAAAAAAAACTGTATGTTATGGTCCACTTTTTTTAAAGGCCTGAAAATTAAAGCACCACAGGATTGATTAACTTGTGACTATAGTAGACGCTTTCCACTCAGTGATTGTAATCAGGTCTGGGGAACAGAGATAAAACAGAGGACGTCTTCTGCTGAGGAGGGAGGGAAGAAGGTCTGTGGACCGAGGAATGGGCAGATAAAAGCCCAGCTTAAAACCTAGGTTGAGCCAAATTGGCTTGGGAACTTGACAACATTTTTCATTTAGAAAGAAAAGAGAGGGGAAGGAAACAGAAAAGGGACACTAGAAGTTTCAATTTGCCAACGAGCTTTTGTATTATGTCCCATTGTTAAGTTGCCTTTTTCTTAGCTTATTCCCATCTTTTGGAGTGTCGTCATGGAGAGGGGATTTATATCATTGAAATACTTTGGAGTAAATAACCAGAAATAACAGAAACGATGTCTGAGAAACAGAATTCATTCCTAAGGGACTTCAATGAATTTGCAGTTGAAGGGGAATTACATTCTCGATGGCATCTAGAAACTCCTTTCTGTTTGTAAACGCCTGCAGAGCTGCTGACATCTAGACCTTTGTGGCAGTGACAACATGAATTGTAGAATGTTTCAGAGAGCAGTCCTTTTTTTATCCTACCTTGAATTCCTTAGTAACATGTGGTTTCAGTCTAAATTAAAAAATTTCATTCCTTTAAAATTCTGAGCATACTTAATAAGAACATACTGCAAGTAAGTTATTAAAACAGGAGTTTCGGGCTGGAGAGATGGCCTAGCGGTTAAGAGCGCCGACCGCTCTTGCAGAGGATCCGGGTTCGATCCCCAGCACCCACATGGCGGCCGAGAACCATCTGAAACTCCAATTCCAGGAGAACTCCAGTTCCAGGGGAATCCGAGACCCTCTTCTGACCTCCGCGGCATTGCACGACACGGGTGCACAGACTTGCATGCAGGAAGTACATTCATACACATACAGAAATAAATAAAAAAAAATTTAAAAAAAAACAGGAGTTTCTCAGCAATTCTTTCCTATATAGTCTAGTCTGATAATTAAAATAAATAACAAAGACCTCATCAAATCTAACCTTTATAAAGTCATCCAAGAGGCTGGTGAGTCCTCTGTGAAAGCTCAGCTCTGACACAGAATGCTCACAAACTAAAACACTGCCACTACAAGTGTTCCAGGTCCTTACGCCATGATACATCTGAAGAGTCAGCCAGAGATTACTAAATCTGAAAAGCAGGTAACCTCTTCAGTAAACGAGAAGATTCTTTTTATCACAATCAAAAGTTTCAGGTTTTGATACAAAAACAAAGCAAGACAAAGCTCCTATATATAGTTCATTCAATTCATGCTTTATGTATTAACAGAATGAGGATTGTTTTAAATGTGTTTTTTCCTGTTGCATCTCCTAGAAGAACATGTAGCAGAGCTGATCTGTAGCTATGTTGCATCTACACCCTTAAGCTTTTTTCACCGAGGCTTTAAGTTTTGTCTGTATTGCCATAGTCTGTACATCTCTATATGTAAACGAAGTTTCAAGTCACAATAAAAACATAATCCTTTAGGAACCAAAACAATCAAATACTCTGAATACTCTTTTCTACTGTCTTATCCAGAATTGCAAGGCCTCTGAAAAACAATGTGAATGAGAACGGTGCCTCTGAGACCAAAGTTTGCCATAATTCTTTGAAATTTTTTTCTCAGCCAGAAGTTACATATTACTATTAAATGAACTTGAATGAAGCATTTCAAAATAAAAACCTACAAGACCATCCTTAGAAGACATAAAAACTGTTTCTGATATACACTCTCCTAATAATTTAGACAGATGTGAATACAATCCCAAATAAAGTTTAAAAAATAAAATCACTTTAAAATTAACTTTGGTTAATCCCATTCCACATATTCATATGACTTAAACTGCAGACAAGTATTCTTTTTTCAGAGACAAGATTCTATGTAGTCCAGCTCAGCCTCAAACTTCAGATTTTTTTGCCTCTGCCTCCACAGTGCTGGGTGTATGGCATGTACCACCATCCACTGTGTCTGTATATGTATATACTCTTATCTATAAAAACACCAGCATACAAACTTGGACTAAAAAGGTTATCCAAAGTGATACAGAATTCTAAATGTTAAGGAAACTTAAAAATACCTTATCTATTTGCAAAACAAAGCAGAATAAATTTGATCTGATATTGTTAAGAAATTAGTTCTAGAAACTTATTAACAAATGATTGCTGAAAATTCTTTTTTTTTTAAATTTTTTATTTATTCCTGTATGTGTATCCATGTACTGTCTGCATGCAGGTCTGTGCACCCGTGTCCTATCCATTATGTTGTCACCTGAAAAAAAACTCTTGAACAAAAGAAGAGCAACAAACGACAGGTTAGTTATCATGTTACAACCAAGAATTCTAACAGTAACAGGTGTGGCCACACAGTACCTCTGATGTTTTTGTGTCCTTAAGGATTGTTCTGAAGCTCTTAGCCAACCTACCTTTGGGACAGTTTTATCTGCACACACACAAAGGGTGTTTTTTGATCCCATTTTCTTTAAGTCAGTATCACTAGTCTATGCCAGACAGCAAGAGAGTGCTAGCAGTAGATAAAGCAAGAGGGTAACTGTGTTCTAGAAGAAACATATATTTGTCTTTAGATCCAAGCTTCTCTTTTTTTTTTAATTTTATTTATTTTTTGTTCATGTATGAATGTACTGTCTGCATGCAGGTCTGTGCACCCGTGTCGTGCAATGCCGCGGAGGTCAGAAGAGGGTCTCGGATTCCCCCGGAACTGGAGTTCTCCTGGAACTGGAGTTACAGACAGTTCTTAGCCGCCATGTGGGTGCTGGGGATCGAACCCGGGTCCTCTGCAAGAGCAGTCAGCGCTCCCAACCGCTAGGCTATCTCTCCAGCCCCTAGATCCAAGCTTCTCAATCAATTCCTGAAGAGGTGCCAACTCATGCCTATCAATCAGATTAAACTCCTGAACAGAGAAAATAAAGTGCTTAAAGGAGGTGTTGAGGTGAGCCTCCTCTTGCAGCTGCATCACAGAATCAAAGTGCTGGTGATAAATATGGGTGTAAACCCTGAATAGACACTTAAGAATAGTCTTTGTCACAGACATAAAGTTTTTGGGAAATGGGACACCAATCTTAGAAGGAAAAAGTGTTTCATCATCAAGCTGATCCTGAACCCAAGTCATCAAATAGTCAATGTATTTTGGTGCAGAACATTTGATTGGCTTTTTAATATTAGTGCCAACTGCCCAATGACATTCCTACCTGGGACTGGCAGACATGACTGGACAGCTTGCCTCAGTGCAGGATTCTGTAATAGTTCCATACAACATGTTGATCTGATTGAAGAAATCCACAGTATTAACAGCAATCCATTCATTGAGGTCCTCTCCCTCTGGCAACATAACAGCTTGCCTGAGGTTGCCACTTCCTAGAGTTGCTTCTGTGTGTTTTAAGAGTTCATACTGATGGAACCCTTCAGGGATATTCTTTTTTGGCTTGGATGCTTTAGAAGAGCAGGTGCTGAAGAGGAAGCTCATTCTCCATGTTCAGAGCACAGGCGACCGTCGCCCCGCCCTGGTCAGGACACTGCAAAGCCGAGGGAAGCAAGAGGGAGAAGCCGTAGGTGTCTCTGCAGGACTGTGGGGTTCACGGCCCAGGGTCTGAGACAGCTTAGAGCAACTGTGACGTGGCAAAGACCACAGCGTTGTGGCAAAGACCACAGCGACCACTTCCTGGCCTCTCCAGCTCACATACTTGAATTGCTGAACCAACAAATCTGTTGAACACTTTTTTAAAATTAATTTTATTTATTTCTGTATGTGTATGAATGTACTGTCTGCATGCAGGTCTGTGCACCCGTGTCGTGCAATGCCGCGGAGGTCAGAAGAGGGTGTCGGATTCCCCTGGAACTGGAGTTCTCCTGGAATTGGAGTTTCAGACGGTTCTTGGCCGCCATGTGGGTGCTCAGCCATCTCTAATTCCTCACTTGTGAAGTCTCTGTTCAGCTCTTTGCTCCATCTATTGAGTGGGTCATTTGTTTTCTTTCTTCTTTGTTTTTTGAGTAGTTTATATATTCTGGAAATCAATGCTTTGTCAGATGTATCTATGGTGAAAGCTTCCTCCCACTCTGTGGGTTTTCTCTTCACTTCCATTATTGTTTCTTTTGATGTACAGAAGCTTTAGAGTTTAATCAGGCCCCATTTATCAATTGTCAACCTTAATTCTTGTGCAGCTGTTGTCTGATTTAGGAAGTATTTTCCTAGGCCTATGTCTTGTAGTCTGCTGCCTTCAGAATTTTTGGTTTCACATTGAGGTCTTTGATCCCTCTGGAGTTGACTTTTGTACAGGGCAAGAGGTAGGGGTTTAATTTCATTCTTCTACAAGTGGTGATCCAGTTTTGCCAACACCAGTTGCTGGAGATACTGTCTTTCCTCCATTGTGTCTTCTTGGGCCCCTTGTCAAATATGAGGTGGCTGAAATTGTATGTGATCAAGTTTGGATCTTCAGTTTTGTTCCATTGGTCTACAGATCTGTTTTTGTGCCAGTATCAAGCTGTTTTTATGACTATAGCCCTGTAGTATAGTTTGAAGTCTGGTATAGAGATTCCCCCATGCATTGCTTTTTTTGTTCAGGGCTGCTTCAGATATTCGGGGTCTGTTGTTTTTCCAAATGAAATTAAGGACTTTTTTTTTCCAAGCCTGTGAAGAAACTCTTGAGGATATAAATTGGATTGCATTAAATCTGTACAATAGTTTGGGCAGCATGGACATTTTCACTATATTAGTTTTCCCAATCCATGAGCATGGGAGGTTTTTCCATCTTCTGATGTCTTCTTCAATTTCCTTCTTCAAGGGTTTAAAATTTTTTTTGTAGAGATCTTTGGTGTCTTTGGTTAGGTTTGTTCCTAGGTATTTTATTATTTTTGAGGCTATTGTGAGTGGGAATGTCTCCTCGTATTCCTTCTTCAGTTGCCTGTTGTTGGTGTAAAAAAAGGCTACTGATTTTTCTAGGTTAATTTTGTATCCTGCCACTTTACTGAAACTCTTAATCATTTCTAGGAGTTTTCTGGTAGAGGTTTTAGCATCCCTTAAGTAAACAATAATATCATCAGCAAAAAGAGATAGTTTGACTTCCTCTTTTCTAATTAGTACTCCTTTAATTTTCATTTCTTGCCTTATTGCTCTAGCAATTGTTTCAAGAGGTTTTGAAGAGGTGTGGTGACAGGGGGCAGCTTTGTCAAGTTCCTACCTTTAAAGGGAATGCTTCTGTCATTTCCCCATTTAGGATGATATTGGCTGTGGGTTTCCTGTATATGGCTTTGATCACATTGAGGAATGATCTTTCCAATCCAATTCCCTCTAGGACTTTAAGCATGAAGGGATGCTGGATTTCGTTAAAGGCATTTTCTGCATCAATTGAGATGATGGTGTGGTTTTTATCTTTGAGTCCATTTATATGTTTTATGATATTTATTGATTTTCATATGTTGAACCATCCCTGCATCTCTGGTATGAATCCAACTTGGTCATGATGGATGATCTTCTTGATGTGGGTCAGTATGCGGTTTGCAAGTATTTTGTTGAGAATTTTGGCATCTGTGTTCATTAATGACATGGGGCTATAGTTCTCCTTTTTAGTTGTATCCTTGCCTGGTTTTGGTATTAGAGTGATGCTGGCTTCATAGAAGGAATTTGGAAGAATTCCCTCTGTTTGTATCCTTCTAAACAATTTGAGTAATAATGGTTGTAAGTCTTTTTGAAATGTTTTATAGACTTCTGCCCTGAAACCATCTGGGCCTGGGCTTTTATTCATTGGGAGGTTTATTACATCTTCAATTTCTTCATATATTATTGATCTCTTCTTGGTTGAGCTTTGGTGATTCCCAGGATTTCAGATATTCATCCATTTCTCCTAGATTTTCAAACTTAGTAGAATATAGGTTTTTGAAGTATTCCTGTCTGAGTGTCTGGATCTTTTCATTGTCTGTTGTGATATTTCCCCTTTCATCATGGATTGTATTGATTTGGAGTTGTTCCTTCTTTCTTTTGATTAACTGGGCTAGAGGTCTCTCTATCTTGTTTATTCTCTCAAAGAACCAACTTTTGGATTCATTGATTTTTTGTATTGTTTTCTTTGTTTCTATTTCATTGATTTCTGCTCTGATTTTTGATATTTCTTCCTGTCTGTTGCATTTAGGGTTCATCTGTTGTTGCCGCTCAAGTGCTTTTAGCTGCAGTGTTAGATTGTTCACTTGTGTTCTTTCTGTTTTTCTAATGTAAGAACCCAGGGCTATAAACTTCCCTCTTAAGACTGCTTTTAAAGTATCCCATAGGTTTTGTTGTGTTGTGTTATCATTGTCATTCAGTTCCAGGGATGCTTTTATTTCTTTCTTTATCTCTCCCTTGACCCATAATTATTCAGGAGTGTGTTGTTTAGTCTCCATGTGTTTTTGTAGATAGTAGGGCTTATCCTGGTGTTGATATTGAGCTTTATTCCATTGTGGTCTGGCATAATGAATGAAATTATTTCAATCTTTTTGTATTTGTGGAGGTTTCTTCTGCATCTCAGTATGTGGTCGATTTTGGAGAATGTTCCATGGGGTGCTGAGTAGAAAGTGTATTCTCTGGTATTAGGGTGGAATATTTGGTAGATGTCTGTGAGGGCCATTTGGTGTATCATATCGTTCAGTTCAGATGTCTCTCTGTTTATTTTTTGTCCGGTTGACCTGTCCAAAGGGCTCCGTGGGGTATTGAAGTTCCCTACTATGAGTGTACTGGGGTTAATCTGTGCCTTGAGGTCCTGTAGAATTGTCTTTATAATGTTTGGTGCACAGAGTTTGGTACATATGTATTCATGATTATGAAATCTTCATGGTGAATTATTCCTTTGATAAAAATGTAATGGCCTTCTTTGTCTCTTCTTATTTCTTTTACTTTGAAGTCTATTTTGTCTGATATTAGAATAGCAATACCTGCTTTCTTTTTGGTACCATTTGCTTGGAATATTTTTTTCCATCCTTTCACTTTAAGATGGTGCCTATCCTTAAAGTTAAGATGCATTTATTTTTTATAAATTTTTTAATTTTATTTATTTTCGTATGTGTATGAATGCACTGTCTGCTTGTAGGTTTGTGCACCCATGTCGTGCAATGCCGCAGAGGTCAGAAGAGGGTGTCGGATTCCCCCAGAACTGGAGTTAAAGACAGTTTTCAGCCGCCATGTGGGGGCTGGGTATCAAACCTGGGTCCTCTGCAAGAGCAGTCGGTGCTCCTAACTGCTCGGCCATCTCTCCAGCCCCAAGATGCATTTCTTATAGACAGCATACTGATGGGTTCTGTTTCCTAATCCAATCTCCTAGTCTATGTCTTTTGATTGGGGAGTTTAGTCCATTAACATTTAAGGTTATAACTGAAAGATGTGTCTTGCTTCCTTTCACCTTATTATCCATTTGCATTTTTGGTCTAGTTTTCTACTTCTGGAGTTATGCTTTTATTGATTTCTCTTTCTAGGTGCCTAGAGATAGTTGCTGCTTTCTTCTGTCTTTTGAATTGCTTCAAGTATTCTCTGAAGGGTTGGTGTTCAGGACATGTATTCTTTCATCTTTTTTATTTCATGGAAGATTTTTCTCTCTCTTTCAAGTATAATCAACATTTTTGCAGGATATAGTAACCTGGGTTGGCATCTATAGTCCTTTAACACGGGGAATGCTTTGCTCCACGTTCTTCTTGCTTTCATAGTTTGCACTGAGAAGTCAGTTGTAATTCTGATAGGTTTCTCCTTATATGTAACTTGTTGTTTTTCTCTTGTGGCTTTCAGAATTTTGTCTTTGTTTTGGGCTCTAGCCTTTTAAGTATGATATGGTGTGGAGAGTTTCTTTTCAGATATTGTCTGTTTGGAGTTCTATGTGTTTCTTGTATTTGTATTGGTTTGTCTTTTTTTAGCTTGGGGTAATTTTCATCTATTATTCTTTTGAATCAATACTGTTCTCTTGGGATTCTTCTCCTTCCTTTATCCCTATGATGCAGAGGTTTGATCTTTACACAGTGTCCCACAATTCCTGGTTGTTCCACGTTTTCGTATTTTTAAATCTTTCATAATATTTACTTGAGGTTTTTAGTTGTTTTGTGTTATCTTCCAGGTCTGGTATTCTTTGTTCTGCTTCCTCCATTCTACTTCTGAGGCTTTTTCCGTTCCTTTCCTCTTGATTGGATGAGTGTTTGATTTCCTTTTTCATTTCATCTTGTGATTTCTTTAGTATTTCCACTTCCTTTTGGAGCTTCTCAATCTTTTCCTGTAGCTCTTTCCTTTGCTGGTTGGTTTCCTTTTCTATTTCAACATGGGATCTTTTCAGTGTTTCCATTTCCTTCCTGAGTTTGTCATTTTCTTCCTCTAGTTCTTTCTGGAGTTTGTCATTCTCTCTCTCTTGGCCCTTCTTGAGTTTTTCATTCTCTCTCCTTAGTCCTCTGACTTGTTCTTTATATTCTTTGATTTCTTTGAATATGCTGCAATTTTTCCTCTAAGATCTGTGTCCTGGGCCATCCCCAGGGGGATCCCACTGTAGGAATTTCCCACAGGGCTGGTAGACCTTGGTGTGGATTTATCCTGCACCTTTCCCCTGTTGTCCCTTCATTGTGTTCCTGGTATATGGGTTTCTCTTTGACTTTATTCTAATGAGAATCCCAAATGTCTCTTCACTCTGTTGAAGGCTTGCTTTGCATGCCTCCTTCTGATGTCTTCGTTATTTATTTGTTTGTTTGATCTGTTTTTCTCCTTGCTATGCTTCAGGTGGCCCTGGGAAATCCCTGCTCTAAGCTCTGTGCACTCCTCTCCAAAGTATTTTCTAGCATGGCACCGCAGATGACAACGATCTCTGATGTAATAAGGTTATAAGTTATTTTATTTTATTTTTTGATTATACTTTCCTGTTGGGGTGTTTAAAAAGCAAACAGTTAGCTCAAATTAATGTAATATTGTTGTTAGGTTAGTTGAAATTTGGGTCTTCAGGGGTCACTCGGGCCTTGGTGGAGCACCTGGATCCTTTTGGCTTATTTCTTTTGCCAGTTCCGTCTATGTGAGGACAAAGTCAGGACTTGCTTGGCCAGACTTCCCTTCAAAGCATGAGGAGCCTTTTATCTGTGTTGATCTTCCTTTTTTTAGACTGGACATTTTGGTATTACTTAAGCGAACCTCCAAGACCTTTCTCCACAGGAAGACTAGTGACTCACAGTCACAGGACATTTTAAGAGGTGTCCTCAAAGTCCCTTAGGACATAATTTGACTTTAGATGGCAAGGGCCAAAAAATTGTCCTTTTAAATCCCTCTGACCAAATCAGATTAGAACTTTTAATTATGGTTGTTAAAGCTCCAAGAGTATCGGTTGCATTACTCTGGTATTTTTGTTTTATTTTTTTTTAATGGATTTTTTTATTTTAAAGGGTAATTTGGTATTTTTAATTACTATATAACATGTAAATAATGCTTGAACAAAAATTTAAACATTTCTCATAAATTTTAATTGTTGTGACAAACCCCCTGATCAATACTAACTTGGGGAGGAAAGTGTTCATCTGTTTTACATTTCCCAAGTCATGGTTCATTACTTAGGGAGTCCACGGTAGGAACTCAGGGTAGGAACCTAGACATAGGAACTGCAGTACAGGCTGGGAGAGGGAACACAGTTTATTGGCTTGTTCCACTGGCCCATGTTCAGCCTATTTTTGTATACAGTACAGAAAGATCTGCCAAGACCTGGCATTCCCCACATTGGGCTGGGTGGCAGACATGGCCACAGGCCAGTCCAATGGAGGTACTTTTCCAATTGAGGTTTCCTCAGCCAAGTTGTGTCAAGTTGACACTAAAGCTATCCAGCACAGCATATATTTTGTTTTTTAGAATTTGGGTCTATAAGGGCTATTTAGGTGCTCTAGGTAGAATGGGTCTAGGAGAAATTTAACATCTTTAGGTTAAGTAGACATAGCCCAGAAAAGGAGCTTAAAATAATAAAGAAGCTTAAAACAATGCCTTCTAGGTCTATCACAAATGAAGGCTGTTTTACTATAAACAGATGTAGTTTGTATTTCCTGCAACCCAGACTCCAAGTCATAGCTTCGAGAAGGAAGGGAGGGGGTCATAGTCAAGTATCTATAGACAAGAAATAGGTTGACTTAAATCAAGCTAACCCAAACTGTTTTCATTTGGACTGTCCCATATGGTTCCCAGAGGTAATACCTAGTTTTTCTTGAGGATATCAAAAGTAACAGATGTGAAGTATAACACAGATACATAAAAACTTTTTTTTATAATTTATTTTTTAAGAACTCTAGACCCATGTCCCTCCCCATTCCTCCACCCCACCAGAGCTCATGAATTCTGCCAAACATGCCTTTCATGTCTTTCTCAGTCTTTCTCAATATTCTCCATGAGGAAGTTAACTATTTTCAGCAGAAGTTCATCGTTTCAGTCAGTTCTTCGATGCAGCCCTTTCTGTTGTTGTTATTGTTATTGTTGTTGTTTCCAATATGCATCACTCCCAACTGCTTTGGACAAAAGCTCAGGAGGCCATACACAAGAAATACTTACAACTAGGTAATTGGCACTAGCATCCACAGATGAGGGATACCATTCATCGTTTGTTTTTCGGGACTGTGTTACTTCACTCAGCATGATGTCCTCTAGCTCCAGCCATTTTCTTGCAAAGCTCATGATGTCATGTTTCTTTACTGCTGCATAGAACTCCACTGTGTAGATGTACCACATTTTCTCTATCCACTCATCAGTTGAGGGGAATTTGACATAAAAACGTTTTTAGTAGATATGCTTAACTCAGTGTTTATATATGTCCATTTCAGCTGAGACTATAACAAGGTGTGCAGTACAAGCCAAAGGAATGGACTTAAAATCTTGGTTGCAACAGTAATTTTTATAAAAATAGCATCAAATCTCTACAATAATATTACAAACATTGATCTCAAGTAAAATAGTCAAAATTGCAACATTTAAAACTGTCCACAGTCTGCACAGTACCAAGAGTCTGTAGTCATGGAACATAATATAGTTTATAGTTAAAATATAAAAATAATTAATTTTAGTGTATTAGTCAGTGTTCTCTAAAGAAACAGAAGCAACAGGACGAATATATAGCTATATACAATTTATTGATTTGCTCATGTGACAGAGTTCAAGGAGTCTAACAGTAGCCATGCTGCACTGGAGAGGCTGAGAATCCAGGGAACTGCTCAGTCCACAAGGCTGGATGTCTCAGTAGCCCAATCTGGTGCTTTAGGCCCAGTGGATTCCAGGAGATCTGCCGGTCTCAGTACACACTGGGATTCGAAGGTTTGATCACAGCAGCAAGACAAACTCACCAGTGAGAGAGGCAAGCCACAGGAAAAAAGGGACCAACTCCCTCTGCCGTGGCCTTTAATACTGCTTGCCGGCAGAAGGTAATGCCCACATTTGGGATGGGCCATCCGGGTTGAGGTGGTCCAATCCGAAGATTCTTTTCTCTTATTTGTTCCTTAGTCCAGTCAAGTTGACACCCAGGATTAACCATCACAAGTCCATCCCTTGTCAACATGACACCCAATAAATAGCCTCTCCTTATGTTATGCTTAAATGTCAATTGCAAACAATGGCAAGGTCATAATTCCACCTAACATGTTATAAGTGTCTCATGTGCAATAGCAAAGCATTATATCTCAGAGTAGGTGGTAATGTCCTTGAGGAACACTTAGTCCTTCAGTATCTAATAACCTAAATATGACAACACTTGACACTTATCTCAGTTGCACATTCAAAAGGGAACGACACAAGTATCTGCTTAATATAT
>VZQC01004423.1:1475134-1518821 GCA_009823505.1 Rhizomys pruinosus
TAATTTGTCTTTTGATTTTACAGGAGCTTACAGTTTGGGAGATTGGCCTGAGTCTCAGAAGAGACTTTGGACTGTGGACTTTTGAATGGCATTGAAACTGGTAAAGACTATGGGGACTTTTAAGGTTGGACTAAATGCATTTTGCATTTTATATGGCCTATGGGGGCCAGGGAGTGGAATGTGGTGGTTTGGATGAGTGTCCCCCATAGGCTCTAGGTATTCAGACGTTTGTCTCCAGTTGGTGGTGCTGTTTTTGGAGGTCTTGGGGTGTGTGGCCATGCTGCAGGAAGTGTGTCACTGGGGGCAGGCTTAGTGAGCTTAACAAGCCTTATGCTCTACAGTTGCTTCCTCTCTGTTTCCTGTGCTCTTCGCAAGATGTGACCTTCGGCCTGCTGCTCCAGATCCAGCTGCCACGCCTCCCGCCACAATGGACACTAATTCCCTGGAACCGCCAATCGTAAGCTCAAATAAACTCTTCTTTTTATAAGTTCCTTAGTCTGGTGTTTTATCACAGCAACAGATAACTGACTAATACAGGGACTTAATGGGGTATTGCAGTCCCCTAGTATTAGTGTGCTGGGGTTAATCTGTGCCTTGAGATCCTGAAGAATTGTCTTTATAAAGTTTGGTGCACCAGTATTTGGTGCATATATATTTATGATTGTGAAATCTTCATCATTATTTGTTTCTTTAATGAAGATGTAATGGCCCTCTTTGTCTCTTTTGATTTCTTTTGCTTTGAAGTCTATTTTGTCTGATATTAGAATAGCCACACCTGCTTTCTTTTTGGTACCATTTGCTTGGAATACCATCTCATTTTCAAGGATGGGCACCAACTTAGGGTGAAAGGTTGGAAAAAATATTCCAAACAATGGTTCTAAAACACAACTAGGAGTTGTTATTTTAATATCAGACAAGATAGACTTTAAAGTTATCAGAAGAGAAAAAGAGGTCCATTACATCCTTATCAAAGGAACAATTAACCATGAAGATTTCATAGCATGAAAATATATGCACCAAACTGTAGTGCTCTGAACTTTATAAGCACAATTCTCCAGGACCTCAAGGCACAGATTAATCTCAGCACTCTCATAGGAGGGGACGTCTCTACTTCACTGAGCCCTTTGGACAGGTATACCAGACAAAGAATAAACAGACATCTGAACTGAACAAAACAATACATCAAATAGACCTAACAGACATCTACCAAATATTACACACACACACACACACACACTAGAGAATATACTTTCTACTCAGCACCCCATGGAACATTCTCCAAAACTGACCACATTCTGGGACACAGAAAAAAAACTCAACAAATACAAAAGGATTGAAATAATTTCACCCATTCTGTCAGACTACAATGCAATAAAGCTCAATATCAACACCAGGATAAGTCCTACTATCTACAAGAACACATGAAGACTAAACAACTCACTCCTGAATAATGAAAGGGCTAAGGAAGAAAGAAAGAAAAAAATAAAAGCATTCCTGGAACTAATCGAAAATGACAATACAACACAACAAAACCTATGGGATACTTTAAAAGTAGTCCTAAGAGGTAAGTTTATAGCCCTGGGTACCTACATTAGAAAAACAGAAAGAGCACAAGTGAATGATATAACACTGCAGCTAAAAACACTTGAGAGATAACAACAACAAATGAACCTGAAACGCAACAAGCAGGAAGAAATAACAAGAATCAGAGCAGAAATCAATGAAATATAAACAAAGAAAACAAAACAAAAAATCAATGAATCCAAAAATTGGTTCTTCTTTGAGAGAATAAGCGAGATAGACAGTCCTCTAGCCCGGTTAACCAAAGGAAAGAAGGAACAACTCCAACTCAATAGAATCTGTGATGAAAGGGGAAATATCACACCAGACAATGAAAAGATCCAGACAATCATGCAGGAATACTTCAAAAACCTATACTCTACTAGTTTGAAAACCTAGGAGAAATGGATGAATATCTGAAATCCTGGGAATCACCAAAGTTTAACCAAAAAGAGATTGGCAGCTTAAACAGACCATAATATATGAAGAAATTAAAAATGTAATAAGAAACCTCCCAACCGAAAAGATCCCAGGCCCAGATGGTTTCATAGCAGAATTCTATAAAACATTTAAAGAGGATTTACAAATTAAAAAAATGAAAAAATAAAGAGAAAGGAAAAATAAAAAGTTTTTAAAAAATAAAGAGGATTTACGACCATTATTACTCACACCAAAGGATACAAGCAGAGAGAAGTCTCCCAAATTCCTTCTGTGAAGGCAGCATCATTCCAATTCCAAAACCAGGAAAAGATACAACCAAAAAAGAGCTATAGACCCATCTCATTAATGAACCTAGATGCAAAAAATACTCAACAAAATACTCACAAACTGCATACAGGCCCACATCAAAAAGATCATCTGTACATAGACAAAACAACATGATTATTTCAGTTGATGCAGAAAAAGCCATTGACAAAGTCCAGCAACCTTTCATGCTTAAAGTCCTAGAGGGAATTGGACTGGGGGGATCATTCTTCAACCTAATCAAAGCCATATATAACAAACCCACTGCCAACAACATCTTAAATGGGGAAAAGTTAGGAGCATTCCCCTTAAAGGTAGGAACTGGGCAAGGCTGCCCCCTGTAATGACTCCTCTTCAATATATTGCTTGAAATGCTTGCTAGGGCAATAAGCAAAAAACAAAGTTAAAGGAGTACTAATTGGAAAAGAGGAAGTCAAGCTTTCCCTTTTTTACAGACGAAATGATAGTTTGCCTAAGGGATGCTAAAAACTTCACCAGAAAACTCGTAGAAATGATTAGGAGTTTAAGTAAAGTGGCAGGTTACAATATTATCTTAGAAAAATCAGTAGCCTTTCTTTACATCAACAAGCAACTGAAGAAAGCTACAAGGAGACCTTCCCACTCACAATAGCCTCAAAAACAATAAAATACCTAGAAACAAGCCTAACCTAACACACCAAAGATCTCTACAACAAAAATTTTAACCCCCCTGAAGGAGATTGAAGAAGACGTCAGAAGATAGAAAGACCTCCCATATTCATGGATTAGAAAATTAATATAGTAAAAATGTCCATTCTACCTAAATTAATATACAGATTCAATGCAATCCTAATTAAAATCCCCAGGAGTTTCTTCAGAGGCTTGGGGAAAAAAGTCCTCAATTTCATATGGAAAAACAAAAGACCCAGAATAGACAAAGCAACCCTGAGTGAAAAGAGCAATACAACAGGGAACTCAATACCAGACTTCAAACTATACTACAGGGCTATAGTCATAAAACAACTTGGTATTGGCACAAAAACAGACTAGTAGACCAATGGAACAAAACTGAAGATCCAAACTTGAGCACATACAATTTCAGCCACCTCATATTTGATAAAAGCTTCCAAGAAGACTCAATGGAGGAAAGATAGCATCTTCAGAAAATGGTGTTGGCAAAACTGGATCACCACTTGTAGAAGAATAAAATTAAAACCCTACCTCTCGTCCTGTACAAAAATCAACTCCAAATGGATCAAAGACCTCAACATGAAACCAGAAACTCTGAAGGTGATAGAAGAAAACGTTGGCAGCAACCTACAACACATAGGGGTATGAGAATACTATCTAAATCTGACAGAACCTGCTCAGGAAATAAGTTGATAACTAATAAGTGGGACCTCATTAAACTCAAAAGCTTCTGTACTGTGAAAGAAACAACCAGGGAAGTGAAAGGAAAACCTATAGAGTGGGAGGAAACCTTCAGCACTTATACATCTGACAGAGCATTAACTTGTAGAATATATAAACTATTCAAAAAACAAAGATCTAAGAAAACAATTAATTCTCTCAAAAGATGGAGTAAAGAGTTGAACAGAGACTTCACAATTGGGGAAGTAAAATGGTTGAGAAACATCTTAAAAAGTACATTTAGCTGGTATAGCATTATGATTAACTAAGAGTATTAGTCATTGACTAAATCCTGTCTACAATTGCCCTCTCTCAGACTTCTTACTACAGAATTAAATGTTAACGTTCCATCTCTATCATATTATTTTTAGGGAAAAAAATCCCTTGGGATTTTTCTCTCAAGTTACATGTTTGAGACTTCGCAGAAACTAAAATTACATAACTGGCCAAGACAGTCGTGATTGTCAATATATACATAATGATATTATCTGCTCAATTGTTCTCCAAAACTCATATTTTGATGTCTGAACATCTAATGTATCATAATATGACTGCTTTAGTAAATAATATTTTTGAAAATGAAAAAAAAGTGTTCAACATCACTAATAATTAAGGAAATACAAATGAAAACCACTTTAAGTTATCATCTTACTCTGATAAGACTGGCTAGGATTAAGAAAACAAATGATACCAGATGCTGGAGAAGTCATCGGGAAAGGGGAAGACTCATACACTTCTGGTGGGAATGTAAGCTCATACAACCACTATGTAAAGCAGCGTGCAGATTTCTTAAAAAGACTCAAAATGAGTGTTCTAGTTTGTCTTCCATTGCTGTGACAAAACACTCTGACCGACACCAACTTGGGGAGGAAAGGGTTTTATTCAGCTCACATCTCCTGGGTCACAGTTCATCACTTAGGTAGCAAGCCAGTGAACAGCATTCCTCCATGGCCTGTGCTTCAGGTTCTGCCTCCAGGTTCCTGCCCTGAGTTCTTGCCTTGGGCTCCCTAAGTGATGAACTGTGACCCAGGAGATGTGAGCATTTCTGTTCTAGTTTGTCCTCCATTGCTGTGACAAAACACTCTGACCGACACCAACTTGGGGAGGAAAGAGTTTATTTAGCTTACATCTCCTGGGTCACAGTTCATCACTCAGGGAGCCCAAGGCAGGAACTCAGGGCAGGAACCTGGAGGCAGGAGCTGAAGCACAGGCCATGGAGGAATGCTGTTCACTGGCTTGCTCCCCTGGCCCATGCCCAGCCTGACCTCTTATACAGTACACAACAACCTGCCCAGGGTGGCACCACCCATAGTGGGCTGGGCCCTCCCACATTGCTCAACAATCAAGACAATACTCCACAGACATGGCCACAGGCCAGTCCAACGGAGCCAATTTCCCAATGGAGGCTCCCTCAACCCAGGTGTGTCAAGCTATCCAGCACAATGAGCTTACCACCTGACCCAATCATACCACTCCTGGGTATATGCCCACAAGACTCATCCTACCAGAGAGATACATGCACAGTCATGTTTATTGCGGCACTCTTCATGATAGGGAAGAGCTGGAACCAACCATGTACTCCTCAACAGATGAGTGGATAAAGAAAATATTGTACAAGTACACAATGGAGTTCTATGTAGTGATAAAGAAAGATGACATCATGAAATTTGTAGGTAGATGGATGGAACTAGGAAATCTTATGTTAAGTGAAACAATACAGTCCCAGAAAAAAAAACCCCACAAATGATATCTCTCATCTGTGGCTGCTAGCAACTAGTATCTAGTTGTAACGCAAACTGAGTAATGTTAATGTTATATTCTTCATTATTTGCAAGTAACTGTGCTCTTATAATGTGAATCCCTTAAGAGGATCTAGAATTAACCTACCATTTATTTTCAGACTTTGGAATTTTGGTGTATGGGTGGAGGGTAGGTATGCATATATTAGAGTAACATATGATGAAAAAGGAAAAATGCAAATACTGAAATATGATTTGGAAATAACATTGCTTTCAGATGACATAATTTTAGTATAGGTGATATATATATACATATATATATATATATATATATATATATATATATATGTGTGTGTGTGTGTGTTGAAGCAATACAAATTTGAGGGAAGAACAACAACAAAAGAACTGGGACCAAAAACTAACTGAAACAGTAAGGTTCTCCTGAAAACAAAAATCCTCTGCTTTGAAAAAAAGGTTTGGGAAGACTCAGAAAAAGAAGCACTGCACATATGGCAGAATGCATGAACTCAGGTGGGGTGTGGGACATGGAAAGGGAATTGAGTTCAAATTGGACTGAGAAATGATGTGTGATGTATGAAAATGTTTAATAACAATAAAAAAGACAGTTTCATTAAGGGAGAGGCTAAAGAATGGGATGACAGTAGATATTTAGTCTTATTAAGGCAGTACAAAGTAAAGACCATTTAACAACTGACAATAAATATGAAAAGCATGAAGTAGAGTATAAGAAAATAGTATTCAGGGGCTGGAGAGATGGCCTAGCGGTTAAGAGCGCCGACCGCTCTTGCAGAGGACCCAGGTTCGATCCCCAGCACCCACATGGCGGCCGAGAACCGTCTGAAACTCCAATTCCAGGAGAACTCCAGTTCCAGGGGAACCTGACACCCTCTTCTGACCTCCACGGCATTGCACGTCACGGGTGCACAAACTTGCATGCAGACAAATACATTCATACACATACAGAAATAAATAAAATTAAAAAAGAAAAAAGGAAAATAGTATTCAAGTACTTTGAGAGAATGAGAGAGGAAGGCAGAAGCACAGCCTAGAGAATGGGGGGGAGGTGTGTGACAGTCACAGTTCTGAGAGGCAGAGGAGCCCATTGGGGAGGTTGGCATCATGAAGAAACCGGGGGCCTTGAATAGTCAATTGTTTAAACCTATCTTGAGTGCCAGCTGGGGGCAGGCCAGACCCAAGACTGTATTTTTTACACTAAAACCAATTTATGTCCCCCAAACCAACCATGGGGTGAATTAATTGTCAAACATAAGTAATGAATCCCAGCAACTTTCATGCAAAACCAGTTAGCAAGTATCGATGCCTAGATTTGTACAACTCGAGGTCCCTGTAGTCCAGTTGGAGAGGCTTGTGTGCAAAGCATGTTGATCAAATGAGAGTCCAGTCTATATCGCTGTGATCTCACAATTTACCCCAATCTCCTCAGCCCTTACGTTCTACCACGTCCCTCTCCCGCAGGTTGTTCACTAGGCTTTGGGAAAGGGGCAAGAGTGGATAAGAAGCAAAACAGTCTATTTTCTCTTGAGATGTCGTTTCAGACTCTGATCTGTTCAAGCTGTTTCCTTTCACAGGTTGGTAATTTATTTATGTGTTCTTTTATTTTTTTAAATTAAAAAAAATTTTTTTAAATTTTTTATGTGTGTGAATGTACTGTCTGCATGTAGGTTTGTGCACCCATGTCGTGCAATACCACGGAGGTCAAAAGAGGGTGTCGGATTCCCCTGGAACTGGAGTACTCCTGGAATTGGAGTTACAGATGGTTCTCAGCCGCTATGTGGGTGCTGGGGATCGAACCCAGGTCCTCTGTAAGAGCAGTTGGTGCTCTTAACCGCTAGACCATCTCTCCAGCCTGTGTTCTTTTATTTTTTAATCCTACTAACAAAACATAAACAGTGAGAGGTACAGCATTTCAATAGCATTAATTATTATGGTAAGTTATGTTGTGGGCATAGACACAAATGTTTAGGTCGTATGTTAATCTATGATGGGCTTTTCTGTAAAGGATGACAAGTTCTTATTGTGGTTTATAACGTTTCCTAACCACTAGAGGGCGCCAACCTTATGGCATTAGTTGTGAGTCATTCCTCCACGGACAGAGGTAATATCCAATTAGATTTGGGCTGCACAAATATTTGGCTGGCGCTGGCTATGCAATATCTTCAGTCAGGTGACTTTTAGCTGGGGATTCTTGCTTGACTCAAGGAGACCATTTTTCCTTCTTCACTCTCTGGCATCCCAGAGACCAGCTGTCCACTTGCAAGCAAGGTCTCTATACATCCTTTATGCTTAACCAGGGCCTTACTGCCACTTCTCCTGTGCATACCCTAACTTTGTAGGCAAATAGCATTACTTTTGGGGAGTTGAATTCCCCAGCCAACGCTCCTTGGCAGAATATCCATTGCTGGTGTCCAAACTTTCCTCTACTAATATATTTTGTTTAACTATAGAGCCTTTAGAGATTTTACAGTTATGTCTAACTCCGAATAAGGAATTTTCTTTTAAAATTTCTTATGTGCATTGTCAAGTAAAGAAAGCAGCTACCCCTATTCTATAAGAGATTACTACCATAGGAGTTGGCTCTCATTTACAGCTAGGGAATGACTTTATTACAATAATGTTTTTCTCTTTTTTTTCTATAGAAAAGAGAGATAGGAAGCTTTCTCATATTAAAACTTAGCAGGCACCTGGAAAATAAGTTTGACTGGGACACATTATAAACAGTTATTTCAAATAGAATTCAGAGACATTTGGTGTCTGTGACTCAGGCCGTCTGAGGTTTTTCTTCCTTTTGATGTTCAGATGGGCTACCTCTTCTGCTGGTATTTCTTGGTCTATCCTCTTTAGTCTAAGTGCATACATTTTTGAGGCACCCAGGTTGGTGGTGTCTTTACCTGTGGGAACATGCAACCTTTTCTTATAGTTAGCTAAGAGAACAAGGCTTGTGGCTGTTGCTAAGGGACTCTGTCTATCCCCCTCTTCCTGAAATAGCTATTATTCTTTTGAATGGAGCTGAAATGTAGTACCTTCCCTCCCCCTGAGCCCTGCCTCCTTCTGCAGGCCCGAGATAAGAACTCTTGTTCTGCCTTTTGCTTGGAGGGAACAGAGCAGACAATGAGCTACGTGCAGTGTGAAGAGATTCCACAAGATCTGCTTTATTTGTGTCTTGTAGTGGGGCCTTGTATAGGGCTGGGGTGGAGCTTTCTGTACAGGAAAGGGGCAGTAGATGAATCTTGGCATGGTGTGGGGAGTTTCTTTTCCGATCTTGTCTGTTTGGAGTTCTATGTGCTTCTTGTATTTGTATTGGTTTGTCTTTTTTTAGTTTGGGGAAATATTCATCTATTATTCTGTTGAAGATCTGATCAACACCATTCTCTTGGGATTCTACTCCTTCCTCTATCCCTATGATGCAGAGGTTTGATCTTTTCATAGTGTCCCACAATTCCTGGTTGTTCCACTTTTGTATATTTTTAAAATTTTCATAATCTTTACTTGAGCTGTTTAGTTATTCTGTGTTATCTTCCAGGTCTGGTATTCTTTGTTCTGCTTCCTCCATTCTACTTCTGAGGCTTTTTCCATTCCTTTCCTCTTGATTGGATGAATGTTTGATTTCCTTTTTCATTCCATCTTGTGATTTCTTTAGTATTTCCACTTCCTTTTGGAACTTCTAAATCTCTTCATGTAGCTCTTTACTTCACTGGCTGGTTTCCTTTTTCAGTGTCTCCACTTCCTTCCAGTGTCAGTCTCTCCCTCTAGGTCCTTGTTGAGTTTTTCATTCTCTCTCCTTAGTTCTCTAACTTGTTCTTTATATTCTTTGATTTCTTGGAATATGTCTGCAATAGTTCCTCTAAGATCTGTGTGGGCCACCTCCAGGGGAATCCCACTGTAGGAATCTCCCACAGGGTTGGTAAAGCTTGGTGTGGAATTATCCTGCACCTTTCCCATGTTGTCCCTTCGTCATGTCCTTGGCATGTGGGTTTCTCTTTGCCTGTATTCCAATGTGAATCCCAAATGCCTCTTCACTGTGTTGAAGGCTTGTTTTGCTTGCCTCCTTCAGTTGTTTGTTTGTTTGTTTTCTTCTCCTTGTTGTTGACTTGTCTAGGTTTTAGGCTTTCAATTTTGTTTATATATTGGAAGTCTAACTCACTCTTCCCTTTCTGTTCTGAAGGTTCTCCAAAGAATCCACTTGGACGCTCCTTCAGCAATTCCAGTTTGGGGGGGTATTCCTCGCTTAGCCCACGCCCCAGTACTCTGTGCTTCAGGTGGTCCTGAAAAATCCCTAATCTAAGCTCTGCGCACTCAAGATATTTGGTTTTAAATCTGGTGTGGGACCACTGATTGCTATTCTTCCTTAGTAGCTTGCATAGTGCTCTCCACAGCTGTGAGAAATAGCCTTCAGGGGAGGTGGCTTCTAGGTCAGTTCCAGTTCCATTGCTCCAATTTCAGACTCCAAAGTATGTCTTATCTTCAGCAATAGGGTCTTACCTTCAGGTCCTGAGAGGAAAATCAAGGGCTATGGCAATAGCCTGTGTAATACTGGCCACAGACTCAAAGGAAGGTTGCTACTGTCTGTCACTGTTTCTTGTTATGCAGCCTTCAGTTTTGCACATGGACTCATGCAGTGATAGTGCATGTATAACCTGTCATTACATTGTTAGTCTAATAGGACTCCCTCAGGGTTTTTATTCTAGCCAGGCCTTATTTATCTCTCCTTTCTCCCTCTCCCAATCCTACCCTCCCTCCATGTGTTCTCTATTTAAAGTGTCCCCATTTTTCCCATTTCTCCCGTGATAATATCTCCCGTGATACTATCCTATGGTCCCATTTCCCTTGATCCCCTTCTTTCTCTTTATCCCCAAATTTCCTTCATCTTTTTAAAAAATTATTTATCTTTTATGTTTACGAATATTTTGTCTACATGCATATAAGTGTGTTGCAGATGACTTGGGTTTATTCCCAGCACCCTCATGGCAGCTAACAACTGTCCTTAACTCCAGCTCCAGGGGAATCTGACATACTCTTCTGGCCTCTGCAGGCATTGCATGACATGGGTGCCCTTACACGTAGGCAAAACCCTCATACACATAAACCTTTATCAAAAAACCTTTTCAAATAAGCAAGAATGGCTAAGGGCTGTGGAGACTTGGAATGTTACAGATTCAGAGCCAAGGGATCTTGGGCTATGATTTTTACCACTTAAATGTGAGTCTGTATCTTGATGCAACCCCAGGAAAAAGGAAAGGAAACATGGGGGGAAATGAAAGGAAAACATAATACATTAAATGTCTTTAAGATTGGGAGTGAATGTCAAGCCAATTCTCTGAAGCTCTGTCTTTGGAAGACAAGATACATTTCTAGAATGGCACAAGGACTTTTCAGAGACTAAGGTCCTAAAACTACAGAATTCCTTTAACTTGACATATTTTATTTATTTATTTATTTATTTATTTATTTATTTATTTATTTATTTTGGTCTTTTCTAGACAGGTTCTCCCTGTAGCCCTAGCTGTCCTGGAACTCACATTGTAGACCAGGCTGGCCTTGAACTCACAAAGATCCGCCTGCCTCTGCTCCCAAGTGCTAGGATTAAAGGCGTGCGCCACCACGCCCGGCTCGACATATTATTTTATGTGTATGAGGATATCGCATGCATTCACCCAGATTGTGCAGTACCTGTGGAGTCAGAATAGGGTGTCATATTCCCTAGAAATAGAGTTTTGGATGGTGTTAGGCACAATGCAGGTGCTGGGAATCGAACCCCTGTTTTCTGCAAGAGCAGCCAGTGCTCTTAACCACTTAGCCATCTGTATAGAGCAATTGTGTAGAGTTCTATAAGACAATGAAAACTGATAATTCTGAACATCATTGGGAGAAAAGTATAATTAATGGCCAGAGAGAATAAACTGAGAAAATAATTTAGGGAATTGCAAGTCAGAAATTTTACTTAAAAAATATTAGCTACACTATTAGTAATACCATAAATTTCCCGCTGAAGAGTTAAATTCAGATGAATTTTTAAAAATCAAATAATTCCTGGGCTGTGGGTATAGCGCAGCCATTAAAGGCTGAGGCTAAGAACCGCAAAAAAAAAACAAAATCAAATACTTCCTGGAGCCAGCAGGTGGTGCATGCCTTAATCCTTGAACTTGGGAGAGTGAGGCAGGCAGATCTTTGTGAGTTCAAGGCCAGCCTGGTCTACAGAGGAGTTCCAGGACAGCTGGGGCTACAGGGAGACCCTGTTTTGAAAATACAAAAAAAAAATCAAATAATTCCCTCAAAAGTCTTTATTTCTACACTTTTGGGATAGATCATTTCTTAGATTCAGTAATTAAAATATTTAACTCTCCATGTTTGAGATTGAATCCAACACATCAGTAACAAAGACCCAGAGTCTTAGCCAGTCTGTAGCCTTATTTCCTAGTCCAATGCCCACTAGTGAGGATTAAGGGTGTTGCTGGTGTGTATGTGGTTTTTGTTTTTTGCATCAATTAGAGAGTAGGAGACAGCTCAATGTAGACAAAATAGAATGTCTTGTTTATCCAAGCAGTACTTTACACTATATATTAAGACAATGCAATTGTTCTTCAAAGAAATTGCCTGAAAACAGAAAGATTACCTCAACAGAAAGACAAGCAAAATACAAATATGTGCACACATGTAAATGTAGACTGGAAACTTCTTTATAGACTTATTAAGCTATCATCCAGAGGATGTCACTGCTCTCTCAGAGAAGGGAACTGAACGCTCAGCCACTCAGTCAGACACCAGGTCTGGTGTTGCCATCCCCTGTGGCTTTGTCATAGTTGGTTAGCCGTGTTGCCCAAGACATCTGGCTGTCCCACTGTATGGTGCAGATGGAGGAGGGAAACAAGGTCACGTGACCGAAGGGCTTTCATTCACCTCACTCCATGTCAGCCCTGCACATTGGAACATGATAGGCTGAGGGACCCCATTGTTCAGAGCAAGGACTGAGACAGATGACAAATAGTCTTCTGATGAAGCGCAGATCCTGTAGGCCACTCCAGTCCACTGTGTCCTCGTCCTTCTCCCATCTAGTCCTTTCCCATGTCACTGAACACACAAGTCTACTTTACTGAAGGTGCTTCTGCACCTTCCAGGTAAGTTCCTGCTGTGTTAGTCACAGGATTAAGGAAGCTAGAGATCACCCACGCTGCCTCCCATTCGGTGCCTCTATCAGTGATGTAATTCAAGCACTCTGTCCTGTGCCCTTCCAGCGCCTCCTTTTCCAACCTTCCTTCCCTACTTCATGGCACACTCAACATTGAGCCTTTGTTTTCACTTCAGACTGAGCATCCACTAGTTCATTGAGATTCACTGAGACTCTAAACATGAACCACCATGATATCCATTGGGAATCTCCACTTCGGTGTTTGTTAGAAGCCCAACATCCTAATGAGGTTTAGACACCAAATGTCCTGAAGCCATCACCTTCAGAGCCTTTGTGGATCCCCAAGGAAGATGACATTCTTACTAAAGGTCTCTTGGTACAAAGCGACTGCAAGTTAAAGCCATGGTAACCAGGAAGTCAAGGCAATCAAGATGGCAGCACTGCCACAGCAGCCATATCATGCCAACATTTCTCTCAGCCTCCTGTTCCCCTGGACGGTGTCAGACATACTGGGTAGAAAGCTCTGCTTTTTCACTAGCTATGGGAAATCATCTGTAGTCCACTGCTGTAGTATTCCCCAAAACTCAGCATATATAACAAATCACTGGGACTTTACATCTGATTATCATAGCTATGTTCTCATATTTTAAAAGCCTCAAAATGACCAGGAGAAATAGGATGAATTTTCTCATCTTTGGAGTTGTTGTTTAAGTTAAAAGTGTTACTATTCTGAAGAATTAGCCAGGATAATACTCCCTCAAAATCAAAGGTTTACTGGCACAATTTGAAATCAGACATTATTTCTAATCAAATTGTGCTTTTTGGTTTGCCAAAATATCTTGATATGTTTAATATACCACATAGGGTGGCCGCTTCTTTGATAATCCCAGCAATACTCTGGAGATAAGATTTTAGTGGGTTTGTTGAGAAGGAAATATTTGTTTAGGTGGCTCTCATCGTGTCACACAGCTTCTATGTCATTATCCTTGTCCTGCAGGATCCCCTTAAAGCATTCTCTATTGAGATTAAGAACATGGATGGGCGTTCCTCCAAAAAGGGCTGCATGGTAATAAAAATCCCTGTGTCCATATGGAATATAGGCTGCTGACAGTTCCCGCTTCTCATAGGTAAAATTCTCTGGGTCTGCATCATAGAACCAGGCCTGAAGCTGAGCCACTGATTGGCCCAGAGTTTCCACACCAAAATCCTCTTGGAAGATCTGATCAACATCCATACAGAAAAGGAAGTCGACCTCGTGCTGGATGTGGGCCAGGATGTGCTCCCCGAAGGTCTTCATGCGCATCATGCTGATGTCCTGCCATCTGTTCTCAACCTTGATCTCAAATACCTGGTAGGAATGGAGAGGAACCCGCTCTATGAAAGGCATCTTGGAGATATTGTCCATCATGATGTAAAATATGACTCGGTGGCCAACCATGAAGTACTTATTAGCAGGCACTAGAAATTCTTCCAAGTAATGCTCAATATATCTGAAACAGAGAAGGACCAGTTTAGCCTCTAAATTCTTGCAGGAGACCACACGCTATGGCACTCACACACCTGCGTTTTAGCATGGACAGGGAATGGATTCCCCCTGCTCCAGTTATGCGTTCTCCTGTGGATGGACTTATGTTGATGTAACACTGTCTTCTCTCCACCAGTCAGTCACTCAGTCCTCGGGGGGAAGTGAAGACTTATCTGACTGACAATTTTGGAAGAGCAATGGACACACATAGACCTGTCCACTTGCTCTTGGAAGCTGGACAGTCAGAGAGAGCCTGTGCCCTCCACTGCTCTGCTTTGATGTAAGCTTCATGCTAAGGCTGTGTTCCCAGGCCTAGTTTCCCATCCTCTAGTCTCTAATGTTGTAGGTGTCTATAGGTGTTTAATACTTCTAACACTGCAGTTTTCTAGTTAGAAGGTCCAGGAACTGCAGACATAAGCTACTCTCTCCACAGAGGCTTAACTGTCATGAGGGAGATACCTACCATCATCAGCATTATGTAATCCTTTGTCTTATCAATTACTTCAGACTTTCAGCAATGAGCGTTCTTGAACATCCTTCAAATACACCAATCTAAACTCTAATTCTGCTATTCCCAGACCAAACACAAACTTGAGCCCCTTGATTCCAGTGGATTCCTAATTCTGACCTCACCTGCTTCTGTGTTTGGAGAAGCCCAACCATCCTCATGGGACACAGGACACAGAGCTCCTTCCATGTTGCATGGTCATCCCAAGCACCATCTGGACACCACTGCTAATAAACTCACCCTAGCACCAGAACACGCACCCTCTGATTTCACCTTATTTTACCTTTCTTTTTAGACAGGGTTTCATGTATACCATCCTAGCCTTAAACTCACTGAGCAGCCAAGGGTAGGCTTGAATTTGTCAGTCTCCTGCTGTGATTCCAGGCAAGAGCCACCAGGGGCAGTCTATTTGGTGCTGGAATCTAACCTGGAGCTTTATGCATGCTCTACAAACAGCCTACAAACTGTTATCTGTCCCTTGCCATATTTCATCCTTTTTTTTTTTTTTTGAGTTTTAAAAAAAGTTGGGGATAGAGGTTGCTGGCACCTGCCAGAGCAGCTGAGGCACAGGGTGTGGGCCAGCATGTCAGACAGAAGGATCTTGGGAGTCGAGATTGGAATCCCTAGCATAGAAGCTTCTGGCTACCCGCCAGAGCAGCTGGGGTGCAGGGTGCCGGCACACAAACAACTCCCACCCCCCTCCCCACTGGAGGGAGTTTCCAGTAAGCCCTAAAACTGGCCTAGAAGAACTGGCTGGCAGCAGAAGGAATACCGTGCTCAGAACATGTCATCTGGGTTGTTACCCACCCAGTTCTTGTGGAACAGAAAGGGAAGAGTGAATTATACCTTCCAATATATAACAAAAATTGAAAGCCTGAAACCTAGACAAGCCAACACTCCATAAATAAGGAAAATACAAGGAAGGCACCTGAAGGAATCAAGGAAAGCAATCCTCAACATGGTGAAGAGGCATTAGAGATTCACATCAGAATACAGGCAAAAGGCAAACCACATGCCAAGAGCACAACGAAAGAACAATATGGGAAAAGTGCAGAATAACTCCACATCATACTCTACAGAGCCTGCAGAGGACTCCTACAATGAGATCTCCCTACAAGTAGCCCAGGACACAGATCGTAGAATAACAATCAAAGATATATTGAAAGAAATCATAGAACTAAGGGGAGAGAATGAAAAACTCAGAAGGGACCTAGAGGGAGAAAATGACAAACTCCGGAGGGAACTGGAGACACTGAAAAGATCCCATGCTGAAATGAAAAAGGAAACCAATGAGTGAAACAAGAAACTACAAGAAAAGATTGAGAAGCTCCAAAAGGAAGTGGAAATACTAAAGAAAACACAGGATGAAATGAAAAAGGAAATCAAACACTCATCCAATCAAAAGGGAAGAATGGGAAAAAGACCTCAGAAGCAGAATGGAGGAAGCAGAACAAAGAATATCAGACCTAGAAGATAACACAGAACAACTAATAAGCTCAAGCAAAGACTATGAAAAATTAAAAAATACACAAGAGTGGAACAACCAGGAAATGTGGAACACCATGAAAGATCAAATCTGCGTCATAGGGATAGAGGAAGGAGAAGAATCCCAAGAGAATGGTATTGATCAGATCTTCAACAGAATAATAGATGAAAATTTCCCCAAACTAAAAAAAAAGACAAACCCCTACAAATACAAGAAGCACATAGAACACCAAATAGGCTAGACCAGAAAAGAAACTCCCTCGCCTTACCATAGTTAAAATGCTAGATGCCCAGAATAAAGACAAAATTCTGAAAGCCACAAGAGAAAAACAACAAGGTACATATAAGGGGAAACCTATCAGAATTACAACTGGCTTCTAAGTGCAAACTACGAAAGCAAGAAGAACATGGACAGAAACATTCCCAGTGCTAAATGACTATAAATGCCAACCCAGGTAACCATACCCAGAAAAAATGTCAATTCTAGTTGAAGGAAAGAGAAAAATCTTCCATGACATAAACAAGATGAAAGAACACATGTCCGGAAAACCAGCCCTTCAGAGAATACTTGAAACAATTCAAAGGACAGAGGAGAGGAGCAACTACCCCCCCGGCACCTTGAAAGAGAAGTTAATAAAAGCAGAACTGCAGAAGTAGAAACCTAGATGAAAAATGCAAATGGATAATAAGGTGAAAGGAAACAACACACATCTCTCAATTATAACCTTAAATATTAATGGACTAAACTCCCCAATCAAAAGGCATAGACTGAGATAATGGATTAGGGAACAGAATCCATCGATATGCTGTCTACAAGAAACCCATCTCAACCTCAAGGATAGGCACCAACTTAAAGCAAAAGGATGGAAAAAATATTCCTAGCAAATGGTACCGAAAGGAAAGCAGGAGTTGTTATTTTAATATTAGACAAAATACACTTCAAAGTAGAAGCAATTAGAAGAGACAAAGGGGGCCATTACATCCTTATTAGAGGGAAAATTAACCATGAAGAGTTCACAATCATGAATATATATGCACCAAACTCTGGTGCACCAACCTTTGTAAATACAACTCTCCAGGTCCTCAAGGCACAGATTAACTCTAGCACACTCATAGTAGGGGACTTCAATACCCCACCGAGTACTTTGGACAGATCAACCAGACAAAGAATAAACAGAGAGACATCTGAACTGAACAATATAATACAGCAAATGGACCTCACAGACATCTTCTGAATATTCCACCCAAGCACCAGAGAACATACTTTCTACTCAGCACACCACAGAATATTCTCCAAAATTGACCACATACTTGGACACAGAAAAACCTGAGCAAATATAAAAAAATGAAATAATTTCATGCATTGCATTCTATATGACCAGAGTGCAATAAAGCTCAATATCAACACCAGGACAAGCCCTGCTACCTACAGGAACACATGGAGACTAAACAACACACTCCTGAATAATGAATGGTTTAAGGAGGAAATAAAGAAAGAAATGAAAGCATTCCTGGAACTAAACAACAATGACAGTACAACACAACAAATCCTATGGGACACTTTAAAAGCAGTTTATTGCCCTGGGTGCCTATATTAAAAAAACAAAGAGCACAAATAAATGTGCTAACAATGCAATAAAAACTCTTGAAAAACAACAAATGAACCCTAAATGCAACAGACAGGAAGAAATAACAAAAATCAGAGCAGGAATCAATGAAATAGAAACAAAGAAAACATTACAAAAAATCAACAAATCCAAAAGTTGGTACTTTGAGAGAATAAACAAGATAGACAGACCTCTAGCCCAGTTAACCAAAAGAAAGAGCAACTTCCAAATAAATAGAATTCATGATGAAAGAGGAAATATCACAACAGACAATGAAATGATCCAGACAATCATACAGGAATACTTCAAAAACCTACACTCTACTAAATTTGCAAACCTAAGAGAAATGGATGAATATCGGCAATCCAGGGAATCACCAAAGCTAAATCAAGAAGAGATTGACAGCTTAAACAGACCCATAATATGAAGAACTTGAAAATGTAGTAAGAGATCTCCTAACTAAAAAAAAGCCCAGGCCCAGATGGTTTCACAGCAGAGTTCTATAAAACAGTTAAAGAGGACTTACAACCATTATTACTCAAGCTGTTCAGAAGGATACAAGCGGAGGGAAATTTCCCAAATTCCTTCTATGAGGCCAGCATCACTCTAATAACAAAACCAGGCAAGGATGCAAGCAAATAAGAGAACTACAGACCATTTCATTAATGAACTCAGATGCAAAATTCTCAAAAAAAAAAAAATACTTGCAAACCATATACAGACCCACATCAAAAAGATCATCCACCATGATCAAGTTGGATTCATACTAGAGATGCAGGGATGGTTCAACATATGAAAATCGGTAAATATCATAAAACACATAAATGGACTGAAGGACAAAAACTGCACAATCATCTCAATTGATGCAGAAAAAGCCTTTGACAAAATCCGGCATCCCTTCATGATTAAAGTACTAGAGGGAATTGTACTAGAAGGATCATTCCTCAACATAATCAAAGGCATATACAAGAAACCCACAGCCAGCATCATCCTAAATGAAGAAAAGATAGAAGGATTCCCCATAAAGGTAGGAACTCAGAAAGGCTGCCCCTTGTCACCACTCCTCTTCAATATAGTGCTTGAAACACTGGCTAAGGCAATAAAGAAAGAAAAGGAAATTAAAGGAATACTAGTTGGAAAAGAGGAAGTCAAACTATTCATTTTTTCAGACATTATGATAGTTTACTTAAGGGATGCTAAAAACTCCACAAGAAAACTCCTATAAATGATTAAGAGTTTCAGTAAAGTGGTGAGATACAAAATTAACCTAGAAAAATCAGTAGTCTTTCTTTACACCAACAAGCAACTGAAGAAGGAATGTAAGGAGACCTTCCCACTCACAATAGCCTCAAAAACAATAAAATACCTAGGAATAAACCTAACCAAAGACACCAAAGATCTCTACAACAAAAATTATAAACTCCTGAATAAGGAGATTGAAAAAGATATCAGAAGATGGAAAGACCTCCCATTCTCATGGATTGGAAAAATTAATATAGTAAAAATGTCCATTATACCCAAATTAATATACTGAGACAATGCAATTCCAATTAAAATCCCCAAGACATTCTTCACAGGCTTGAAAAAAATTCTTAAGTTCATATGGAACAAAAGACCCCGAATATTCAAAGCAACCCTGAGTGAAAAGAGCAATATAGGGGGGATTTCTATACCAGACTTCTATACTATACTACAGGGCTATAGTCATAAAAACAGCCTGGTACTGGCACAAAAACAGACCTGTAGACCAATGGAACAAAACTGAAGATTCAAAATTAAGCACATACAATTTAAGCCACTTTATATTTGACAGAGGGGCCAAAAAGACTCAATGGAGGAAAGACAGCAACTTCAGCAAGTGGTATTGGCAAACTGGATCACCACTTGTAGAAAAATAAAATTAAAACCCTACCTCTCACCCTGTACAAAAATCAACTCCAAATGGATCAAAGACCTCAATGTGAAACCCAAAACTCTGAAGGTGATAGAAAAAAAATGTTGCCAGCAACTTACAAGACATAGGTGTAGGAAAAGACTTTCTAAATCAGACAGCAGCTGCACAGGAAATAAGGTTGACAATTGACAAGTGGGACCTTATTAAACTCAAAAGTTTCTGTACAGTAAAAGAAATAATCAAGGAAGCGAAGGGAAAACCCACAGAGTGGGAGGAAACCTTCACTGCTGATACATCCGACAGAACATTAACTTCCAAAATATATAAACCGCTCAAAAAACAAAGAAGTAAGAAAACAAAAGACTCACTCAAAAGATGGAGTAAAGAGCTGAACAGAGACTTCACAAGTGAGGAATTAGAGATGGCTGAGAAACATCTTAAACAGTGTTCAACATGGTTAATAATTAAGGAAATGCAAATTAAAACTACTTTAAGATATCATCTCACCCCAATAAGGTGGCTAGGATCAAGAAAACAAATGACACCAAATGCTAGAGAGGGTGTGGGGAAAGGGGAACACTCATCCACTGCTGGTGGGAATGCAAGCTTGTACAACCTCTATGGAAAGCAGTGTGGAGAACCCTTAAAAGACTCAAAATGAGCCTACCACATGACCCAGCCATACTACTTCTGGGTATATATCCATCAGACTCTTCCTACCACAAAATTACATGTACAGCCATGTTTATTGCAGCTCTCTTCACAATAGCGAAGAGCTGGAACCAACCCAAGTGCCCTGCAACTGATGACTGGATAGAGAAAATGTGGTACATCTACACAATGGAGTTCTATGCAGCAGTACAAAAAGACAACATCGTGAAGTTTGCAGGTAAATGGATGGAACTGGAAGATTTTATGCTAAGTGAAGTAAGACAGTCCCAGAGAAACAAAAATGAATGGTATCCCGCATCTGTGGATGCTAGCACCAAGTACCTAATTGTAAGGCAAACTGGGCAACATTAATGTTATAGTCCTCGTGATCTGAAAACGACTGTGCTCTTTTTTTTGTTGTTGTTGTTAATTTTATTTATTTCCGTATGTGTATGAATGTACTGTCTGCATGCAGGTCTGTGCAACCGTGTCATGCAATGCCGCGGAGGTCAGAAGAGGGTCGCAGATTCCCCTGGAACTAGAGTTCTCCTGGAATTGGAGTTTCAGACGGTTCTTAGCCACCATATGGGTGCTGGGGATCGAACCTGGGTCCTCTGTAAGAGCGGTCGGCACTCTTAACTGCTAGGCCATCTCTCCAGCCAACACAACTGTGCTCTTATATTGTGAATCCCTAAACAGGTCCTAAAACTACCCTACCATTTATTTTCAGACCTTGGATTTTTTTATATCTGATGGAGGATATATATGCATCTTTTAGAGTAATATAAAGTTAAAATGGAAAAATGCAAATCAACAAGAAATATGATATGGAAATACAAACAGTTTGTTTTCAAAAGATACAATTTTAATATAACTGCAATGTATCAGACTGGTGTAATTTAGCCTTTCTGGGTGCTTAACGACTATACTTAACGCCCAAACCAATTTGGCCAAGGACCTTAAGGGATAACTTTGTTCCTTGCCCTCAGAGGTCAGCTAAGTCCCAGGGGACTATGCATGGGGGGCATCTCTTGAAGTGTCCTGCAAATGTGGGTCACCAGTCTTCCTGTTCAGGGAATTCTTGAAGATCCACTAATGGGACTTCACCCAGTGTCCAGTCTATAAAGAGGAAAGTCTGCTCATGCTTCAGAAAAGGAAGCCTGGTCTAGCAAGACCTGACTTTGTCCTCGAGCAGATGGAACTGGCAAATGAAAAGCTGAAAGGAACCAGGGGTTCCCACGCCCCCCCCCACAAAAAAACAACTGAGAGACCTCTGAGGACCAGATCCTCAACTGACCTCAAAAGAAAACAAAAACCTTGGTTAATCTGGGCTAACCATGTGGCTTTAAGCATCCAAAAGGAAAGTAAAACCAGAAATAATCAGTAAGGCCAGAGAAACTGTGCATCAGATATAAAACTTGAGATCTTAGTAAAAAGACAAAAAGAAAAAATGAGAGAGCACTGTTGTTTGGCCTGTCTCCAATTCTTACTGGCAAGTGCATCTACTCTGTGGCTGCCACTGCTTTTGCCACTCTTCAAAGACATGAGACACAGCTCCTTCTAAGATGGAATGAAGACTCATGTCTCTCCAAGAATCCTCCAAACCTTCAATGCCAGATGGGGACTGCTGAGATATCTAGTTTGTGGACTAAGCAGCTAAGGGGATTTCAGCCCCATCAGAAGAGACTGTCATTGTTGGACTACCCGGCTGTATCATGGAGGCCAGTGCAGGGGGATCAAGACAGGACACGTGCTTACTGCATTTCATTTGGGGGACCATGGAAGGGAAAGACCCCAGGGTGGAGCACAAGGGCAGGATTGATGGTTGTTTGGGCTTGCCAAGGAGGAACCTTCAAGCACTTCCTTAAGGAAAACATGACATCTTTTAGAAAAAAAAATCCTCCAATTCAGGTGATACGTTTATGTATGTATATATTTATGTATAACTATTATATATGTATATATATTGAAGCAATACAAGTTAGAGAGAACAACAACAACAAAAGAACTGGCAAAAGGGGCTGGAGAGATAGCCTAGTGGTTAAGAGCACCGTTTGTTGTTGCAGAGGACCCGGGTTTGATCCCCAGCACCCACATGGTGGCTAAGAACTGTCTGTAACTCCAATTCCAGGAGAACTCCAGTTCCAGGGGAATCCGAGACCCTCTTCTGACCTCCAAGGCATTGCACAACATGGGTCCACAAACCTACATGCAGACAGTGTGTTCATACACATACAAAAATAAATAAAATTTAAAAAAAAGAACTGGGAAAAAGCTCTGGAAAGACTCAGAAAGAGATGCAGAACATGTATGGCAGAGTGCAGGGACTCAGGTGGGGTGAGGGGCGTGGAAAGAGAAGTGACTCTGAATTCGATTGAGAAAAGATGTATGATTTATAGAAAATGTTTAATAATAAATAAATAAATAAATAAATAAACAAACAGTTGGAGGGGCCTGGTTGGAGAGATGGCTCAGCAGGAAAGAGCACTGGGTGCTCTGGCAGAAGAATTATGTTCAGTTTCCAGTACCCATGTAGTGGCTAAAATCTGTCTGTAACTCCAGTTTCTTCAGTGTCCATTCCAGCCTCCGAGGGCATTTCATAACACCAGTATATTACATACATGCAGCCAAGACAATTACACAAAAGAAATCAAAATTAAAAAAGAAAACCTCGTGTGCTCTTTTCTTTCTCCTTCTCTGAGTCACTCTCAGCCAGTGATCTTTGTCCTGACACCATAGTTTGCCCAGAACTTTCAGAATGGCACAGAATTAGCAGCACAGTGTGTAGCCTTTTCATACTGGGCTCATCACTTAGCAATAAGTGTTTAAAATTCTTCCATGCTTCTCCTGGCTTGAGAATTGAGTAATATACTATTTTCTGCATTAACCAAAGTTGTTTTCCATTTACCTGTTAAAGGATAACTAAGTTGCACCCAAGATTTCACAGTTATGGATAAAGCTTCTGAAAAAAATCTATTGAAGGTATTTGTGTTATAATCACTTAATTAGGAGAAAAGTTTCTTGCAAAGTAGCTGTGCCATTCCACATTCCCACTAGTAACAACCAAGAGTCCCTATTTCTCTATATCTCTGCCAACACTTGGTATTATCAGTGGTTTATAACTTGGTAATTTTATCAGGTTATCTCATGATATTTTGACTATTTTTTTCATTCAAAGAATATTATATTGATGACTCTGTAGGCTCAAGATATAGATTGTCTTCCAAAGCCATATCATGGAGATTATGGGGATGAGAGGAAAGTCAGACAGATGAAGAGACTCCACTCAAACCCTGACTCACAGACAGAGAATGTGGACCAAGCCAGTTTGCTGACTACGCTATTTTTTGTTCTTGTTGCTGGTTTTTATCCCTATCCTTCTGTCATTTTTCATGTGTGGCTTGTTCCTTGCCATCACAATCAGTTGCAATTTTATTGTTGGCGTCCATAAACCTAAGGGTTTCTGGTATTGATTCTTTAGATGGAGTGAATATATCTGAGCAATGCAAGGTGGGATTCTGACAAGATCCCTGGTGGAAGGTCAAGACATTTTTTCTGTACTCTGGAACTTTAAGAAAAACCAGTGTGTGCTGAAGCCTGAAAAGCACTGGGGTGGGTGGGGGGTGGCAGTGTGGCATTTAATAGTGTTTAAGAGATTAGAGCATTGCAGCTGGCTCTGGACACTGAGGTCAAACACAAAGGAAACACCTCCTAAGGTTCAGATCCACTGTCTCTGGGATTCATGGCTGTGGATACACAGTCCTCCTTTGCGGTGGTTCTGGGAGCACAGCTTTCAGCAGGATGTCCGAGGGATCTACACATCTGCTTGGTTTTTCTGCAGAGCTGTGATTGGATAGCTGATGGCACTGTGGGGCAGAGGGCAACGTTCTGTTCTTTGGGGGACACCAGGATCAAATCAATGTGCAGCGTGGCTGTCTTGTCCTCCTTAGTGCTGAAGGATTGGGTGGGTTGGGCCTTAGCTCCCATCCCTAAACAGTACAAAGTCCTCTAGTGACAATGTCAAAAGTCCACAGTCACTGTTCTCCATCAGAGTGCCATTAGGCCTCTGGGATCAGTACACTCAGCAACACTAGAGCGATGCTCCGTGTTAAGCACAGACAGCAAGGATTGACCACTGGGCACTGCGAAGGAGAGGTGTGTCTGTGGAGTCCTGTGGGCCCATCAGAACTTCCTTTATAGACCCTACCTTGATAAAGCTCAAGCCCAGCACAACCTTAGACTTCATGTCTCTTTGTACAAGTGAAGAAAAGAACTCAACTTTCCATCTGTCTTTTTTCAGAAAAAGTTTAGATGGAAAGGTACAGAGAACAGAAAGGTGGAAAAAAAAAAGACAAAAACAAGACCACAGAAAGTGCCAGGAGGGTGATTCCTTGGGGTAGGAGCTTGTTGGCAAGCCTGACAGCCAGAACTCAACCCACAGAACCCACATGGTGGAAGGAGAAACCTGACTCCTGAAACTTGTCTTCTAACTTACAAGTCCACACTCAAAATAAGTGTGAAAATGAATTTAAAAACACACTCAAGCACACTAGAGTGTCCTTTTATCTTAGCATCTCCTTCTTGATCCTCATGCTTAATCCTTCATTAATCTCTCTTTAATAAAAACTCAACTCTGCTTAAAAAGGGGGATGGAGACCTGGCTCAGAGGTTAAGAGCACTGAAAGATCTTGCAGAGGACCTGAGTACAATTCTCAGCACTCACATGGTGGCTAACTACGGTGCATAACATAATTTCAGGAGATATGATGCCCCCTGCTGACCTCCTTGGGCACTGAAGGACATGGGACACACATATGTGCAAGCAATACACTCAAACACATAAAAGGAAATAAACATTAAAAACAATAATCGCCAGGCTTAGAGGCACATGCCTTTAATCCTGGCACTCTGGAGGTAGAGGCAGATGGATCTCTGCGAGTCTAGGCTAGCTGGAGCTACACTGAGACCCTATCTCAAAAAGACAAAAAAAATTAAAAAATAAAAATAAAAATGATAAATAAAAGAATAGAAAATTTACTTCTCATCTAATTTTAGAAAAAAACTGCTTTATCACTAAGGAGACAAAATAAATTTCATATATATATATATATATGTATATATATATATATATTTGCTTTTTGAGACAAGGCCCCACTCTGTAGCTCTGGAAGAGCCTGGCTAACTGTGTAGACCCGGCTGGCTTCAAACTCACCAAGCCCTGTCTGTTCTGCCTCTGCTTCTCAAGTGCTAGGATTAAAGGCATGTTCGATCACACTAGGCTCAAAACATGTTATACTTTAAAACAAATAATATAGCTTAACTATATACAAAGAATGCACTTTCCTGCATCAAATAATTTGTTTTGGGTTTGGTTTTACAGGGCCACCCTGTAGCCTCAGTTGGCCTGGAACTGGCTATGAAGACCACAGTGACCTGGATGTCAAAGACATCCACCCTGAGTTCTGGAACTAAAGGTGAGCCCAACCACACCTGGCTCAACATCGAATGTTTAAGTAAGGAAACAGAAAGCTGCTGTCGAGTCTTTGAAGGTTCAGAGCAGCTGACTCTGCAGGGTTAAATCCTCCAAGACGACAGAGTGGAAGTGGAGACCTGGCAGACACCCTCCAGCCTGGAAAAGATGCTGCCCAGGGCACAGTGTCTGGAACTTGCTGTGACCCTGCTGTCCTTGCTAGTGGGCCATGAGAGCACAGGAGAAGGAGAAGCACATTCTGGCTGACCAGCAGCTGGCATTTGCACAGTCCCAAGGAAAGCTGCAGAGGTCAGGGAGGAGGGGGTTCAACTGTGCTGGTGACTCTGGGTTCCACTGGTGTCACGGACATTTTTCCTGAAATCTGAGACTCTGTTGGGAATGAGGGGACTTAGCTACTGTTGCTTTGTTCTTGGCCTTTGTAGGGCTCATCAGAAAGGAGATGAGAAACAGTCTCCATCTAGTATTTCCAATGAATCATCACCTCCATGGAGACTTGAGTCCCCTCAGAAACACACAACAAAAAAAAACCCAGGAAAACAAGAAAAAGCCAAGGACAAGTTTGTCAGCAATGCTTACCTTCCAACAGCAAAAACTGTCAGCCCCACAGTGATTTCCCCATATGGCATAATACTGTTCTAGGAAGGCTTTGTTGTAAGTGCCTTCCCATAAAACTGGGGCTTTCCATTCAGTCAATATCAGGACACCTGGGTGTGTGCTGGTGAGAGAACATTCAGGACACTGAGTCAGAGCAGCTCTGCTAAGCCAAGGGATTGTCCAAGGAAAACTAGGTCAGCAAGATCCATAGACTGATTATTTACCAAGAGGACCCAAGAATAAGAGGACAGTGGTACAACTGTCTTAGTAAGAATAATAAAGAGACAATTGTCCCCTCTTCTAGCTATCAGAATATTGAGACAATAGATTCCAAGGAATTGGAATTTTCCAGGAGCCTATGCTGGTGGAAGAGAGGCTGGGGTCTGGTTCCAGCCAGAGGGGGCTTGTCTCCTTGAGAAGACATTTCACACCGTTCTCACAACCTGTGACTCCATCTTGAGGGACATGCTGTGGCCTTGACAATGATGTTTAGCTATGCAGACCTCTTGTCCAGCATTTAAACCTGAGCTTCATGTTAGTATCCCAAAGATGGAGAGATGGCTCAGTTGATAAGAGCAGTCTTACATAGGACCCTGGTTCGATTCCCAGCACCCACATGGCAGCTAACAACTCCAATTCACAGAGATTCGAGACCCTCTTTGGTCCTCTGAAGGCACTGCAGAACAAGGGTGCACTTATACACATGGTGGCAGAACACACATGTGCATAAAAGAAAGTATTTTTTAAATGTTTGGTTTGCATGTATGTATTCATGTTTGCATGCATGTGGGTGCAGTGTGGGCAGGCTCAGGGTTGATGATGGGAATCTCGAATTATTCGATGAGACAGGGTCTCTCAACTGAACCCAGAGCTCACCAACAGTGGCTAACCTGGCTAGCCAGCTCCCTCTGGGATCGCCTGTCTCTAACTCCTAACCAGGCTAGGATACCTACCTGCATTTCACATGGCTGCTGGGTATCTGAATGCGCTCTTGAGCAGCAAGAGCTATTCTCATGAGCCATCTCCCCAGCCCCCCCTTAGTCATCTCATAATCGGTGCAGTCTCAGAACTGCTGGGACCCAGAACACTGGTGTCACCAAGTACATTTTACAGACAAGGACACGGAGGCATCCAGAAAAGGAGAGACTCCACAGAAGTCCGGCAAGGCCAAGGCTGGAGTGCAGGGCTCTGGCAAAGGCCCTCGGCTCCACCCACACGGGGTCTTCACTGGGAACATAAAGGGGTGGAAGGGAGGCGGGTCTGGGGCTCTCACCAAGCTTGAGCAGGACTCAGCAACACCAACACAGAGAGCCAGGAAGGAAAAGGACCCCAAAGTTGGGTGCAGGAAGGACAGAGCAGAGCAGGGCCCACGGGAGCAGAGGCCAGGCAGGGGGGCGAGGGGTAGACTCAGCCTGGACTTCTAACTTCCTGGGAACAGGCTGGAGTCCAGAGACGACGGTCAGTGATGGGCGGGGCCAACCTTGACCAGGACTGCGCAGCTTTGCCCAGCTCTCGCCGAGCATTTAAACCTGGTTGTCACTGGCAGCAGGACTGGTGGTTCTGCGCCTGATTTGCCTTTAGCTTGGGCTTCACCAGAGAGCAGCCACTCAGCTGAGAAGCAGGGAAGTCTGCAAGACAGACTGGGGCAAAGTCTGGTCCTGGCTGTCTATGCTTGTACGGCCTTGTTAAAACTATTGGGGAGAGTCAGGTGGGAATGCCCCCCTGCTACCTCCCAGAAACCATCATGGGCACAACCCATGCCAGCCACCTGCAAAGCTGAGTTCTGCTCCAGAGTGTTGGGCAGAGTAAGAGAGGTGCCTGTCACCTGGCACCTGTGCTGGCTCTGCCCTCCAGCCCAGCCTGTCTACCTCTAGCTGCAACTCTCTTCTCCCTGACGTAGCCTGAAGCATCTGCTCTTGCTGTAGTGGCAGAGACCACAGTGCAAGAACGACTACTGTCCTGACCACCTTGTGCCTCCGTGCCAGCTTGCCTGGAGTCTCAGGCCTAGACTGAATTCATCTCCAGTGTGCCAGGTGTGCCTGGGGCAGAGAGGACACAGAAGCCCTGGGTTTCTGTCAGTCATGAAAGAGGCTACGGTAGAGTCAACACCAACCCTAGCTGGGCTCTGACACACATACTCTAACGTGCAGTCCTTGCCACAGGTCTGTGGGATACTATGTGCATCATGCAGGCTTGAAATCAAGGCTCAGGGACCAGGAACTTATTAAGTTCCTTCTCTCCTACATTTAATATCCACACCAGTCACAACTCAAGTGGGGAAAGAAGGCGACTGAGCAGTTGGCCATGTAATTAAAACAGAAAGCCAAACAGGTTAAGGACCAGGCCAGGACAAATGATGCTACCCCTCCACTAGAGAATCTCTGAGACCCAGTGGGAAGTCCAGGTCCTGCCCACTCCTCAGCTGCAGGACCCCCCCACCCCACCCCCGGCCTGTCTTCTAGAAAGCCTATCTCAGAAATCCGGTCTCCAGTTTGCTAAGTTGAGTGGGAGGACTCCTTTAGGCAAGAAGAAAAGCAGCACTATTAAAAACTGAAACGTTCTATTTCCCAGCAGTTAATTATTTAATTACACTGACAATTCCAACATCCCAGTGACCCTGGAGTAAGAAGCCAGACAACAGCCTAGAAAATCAGTGTGTAGGGAGGAGGGAGGGGGATGAAGATGTGACAGTCTTCTGGGAGGACCCTGTGTCTTAAACTAGCTTAGTCATCAAATCCCATAATCCCCCAAACCAAGCAGCTGAGGGCAGCCCACACATGGGCGAAAGCTCAAGAGAGACAGAGCTGCTGGAGTTAGTGAAGGGCACCATGAAAGGTTATAAGAGAGGGCAAGAGGCCAGGGAAGAGCTGTTCAAAGGCCTTCTTTCTGGTTTGTTTGTTTGTTTGTTTGTTTGTTTTGAGACAGGGTCTCCCCGTACCCCTACCTGACATGAAATTCACAATGTAGACCAAGCTGGCCTGGATCTCACAGACATCTGCCTGCCTCTGCCTCCCAAGTGCTGGGATTAAAGGCTCGCGCCACCAGTCCAAGCAAAGGCCTTCATTCTGAGTACGACACTCAGCCATCCAGTGACCTCAGCATGCTCAGGTTCATGTAGGACAAAATCTTCCCCAAAAGTCGCAAACCCTCAGCAGCCCAAGCTCTCATGTCTCCAGGTTCTTAATGGCTGTTAAAAAGGTGAGCTAGAGGAAGTGTTAAAATTTATGAACAGCTGCAGCAAGATGATCTGGGCTCAGTCAATGGAACCCACATGGTAGGAAAGACCCGACCCTCACAAGTTATATATGGATAGAAAGAAGAAGAAAGAAGAAAGAAAGAAAGAAAGAAAGAGAGAGAGAGAGAGAGAGAGAAGGAAGGAAGGAAGGAAGGAAAGAAAGAAACAGAGAGAAAGAAAAGAAACAGAGGGAGGGAAGGAAGGAAGGAAGGAAGGAAGGAAGGAAGGAAGGAAGGAAGGAAGTTAGTTTTAAAGAAATTCTATGGATCTCTGAGAGGATGGAATAGAAAACGTGGAATGCACAGTATGGCTCATGGTGAGCCCACACAGAGCTGACAGCAGCATAAACTGGAACTGTAGAGTACAAAAAGGAAGGATGAGGAAAGGATTTAGGATCAAGAACTGACAGAACAATTAGACTGGTGGGGGGGGTAGGCAGAGGGAAAAGTCTCCTCCCTGAGCTGTTTACTGAATGGGTTGGGTGGTCTCTCCACCCTTTCATTTGGAGACAGGGTCTCTCACTGGCCAGGTCTCACAATAGGCTACACTCGCTGTCCAGCAAACCCCAGGGACCTACCTGTCTCCACCTTCCCAGGGCTGGGATTGCAAAAGACTGACCTTAAACCCGGCTTATGTTTCACAAGGGTTCTGGGGACCAGGCTCTGGTTCCCACACTTGCAAGGCAAACGCTTTACTGACTGAGCCATCTCCACAGTCCTCAAAGCAATATTTTTAAATACCTACCCTCGTTTGGTGCTGAAGCCAAGGCAGGCATGGGGGACAGCAGAGAGAGTGACAGCTGCTGGTCATGGTTCATCTCTCCTCCTGCCCATAGTAATTCACAAGCCCAAGACCCACAGTCACACCAGCCTGTGCTCCTTAGAAGGGTGCTCAGTGACCATCTCAAGCTATCCAGCCTGCCTGCCCCTTGGGGACCTCATCCCCTCACTCTAAGGAGCTTAGCAAAGCAGCCATGCTTCCATCTTCATACACTCCTAGTCACACTGCATACATGGCTACCCTGCTCCAGCCTACCAAAGAACACGGCAAAGCTCCGCTTCCCTTCTTGCACACTGGCCTGAGTCTCCTAGCACAAAAGTAAGTGAACTTGCCATAACACATTCAGTATGTCCAGAACCCACAATCCCTCACGCAGGACAGACAGTGTCCTCTCCTGCCTCCGCAGCTCTCCCTGCTGCTTTTGAGTCTTCTCTTCCTTCACCAGCTCCTTGAATGCTGCAGAACATTGCTCTCATGGGCTGGCCTCCTCCAGGGTGTAGATCCACCCCGCATACCTGTACTCTGATGACGTCATCCCACAGCTCCAGCTCACACCTCTGCCAAACTGACAAGTACCTGAGTCTCTCCTTTCAGCTGCTCCATAAAGCACCAGACCACACACGATGTCGCCTCCCACTTCCCAGGCCTGCCATTCCTCCTTTTCCTGGCCAAGGACACCACCCACTGACATCCCGGACAGCTCCAGTGTTCTCAGTCCCCGACCACATCTTTCCAGTCAGGTGATCACCTCTCCTTCCAGTCATAGCAATGCTATGTCTACAAGACTATGAACGACTCTTCCTCCTCCTCACCCCTCCCTTCCTCCTTCCCTTTCTTTTGGTGTTTGGGATTGAACCCAGGGCCTCATGCATGCTAAGCATAAGCTCTGTTACTGACCTACCAAGATCAGGAACTTTTTTTTGGTCTTTTTTGAGGGTCTCCCTGTAGCTCTGGCTGTCCTGGAACTCGCTATGTAGACCAGGTTGGTCTTGAACTCACAAAGTTCCACCTCCCTCTGCCTCCCAAGTGCTAAGATTAAAGGTGTGCACCACCACACCCAGCTCCATGAACTTCTTGAATATACTGTGTTATCCCCAAATAATGCCTATACCATAATATTTCATCATAACTTACAGTGAAAAATACAGTTTTATTCCTTTTTGGACTTTTGGCTACAGCCAAGGAAATGAAGAAAATAAAAAACATTATAGTCAAATATGCATATGCAAACAAAAACAAAATTCTACTTATCGGGGCTGGAAAGATGTCTCAGCGGTTGAGAGCACCAACTGCTCTTGCAGAGGACCCAGGTTCAATTCCCAGAACCCACATGGTGGCTAAGAACCATCTTAACTCCAGTTCCAGGGGAATCCAACATCCTCTTCTGACCTCTGCAGTATTGCATGACACAGGTACACCTACTTACATGCAGACAGTACATTCATACACATAAAATAAAATTAAAAAAAAATAAAAAATTCTAGTTATTGATACCTACCCTTATTTTCTGTGATGCCCTTTGAGAGTATTAGCTTTCTTTTTTTAATATTTTTTTAATTTTAATATAATCTTATTTTTTTGTTTGTGTACGAATGTACTATCTGCATGCAGGTTTGTGCACCCGTGTGGTGCAATGCCGTGGAGGTCAGAAGAGGATGTTGGATTCCCCCGGAACTGGAGTTCTGGAACTGGAGTTACAGATGGTTCTCAGCCGCCATGTGGGTGCTGGGGATTGAACCCAGGTCCTTGCAAGAGCGGTTGGTGCTCTTAACCACTAGGCCATCTCTCCAGCCCCGAAAGCATTACCTTTCAATTGTGTGTGTGTGTGTGTGTGTGTGTGCGTGTGAGCATGCCTGCATGCATGTGAGTGGGTAAGTACATGGATGTGAGTGTCTGTGTGTACCCACCACACATACATGTGGGCATCAGAGGACAAGCTGTGTCAGTCCTCACCTTCCACTGTGTGAGGCAGGGTCTCCTGCTTCACTGCTTCATACCCCAAGCTCGCTGTCCCATGGGCTCCTGACTTCTCTGCCTGTGCTTCCTGAATCGCTGTAGATGCACTGGGCTTGCAGGTGCCACAGCATCTGGCTTCATGTGGATTTTTCAGGATCTGAGCTCTGGGCCTCAAAGGTAACTCTGGGCCTCACACTTGCATGGCCAGACTCCATTTACTGAACTGTCTTCCAGCTCTTGGTTGGTATTTAAGAGTCAGTTTGGGGGCTGGAGAGATAGCCTAGCGGTTGAGAGTGCTGACTGCTCTTGCAGAGGACCTGGGTTTGATCCCCAGCACCCACATCATGGCTGAGAACCATCTGTAACTCCAATTCCAGGAGAACTCCATTTCCAGGGGAATCCGACCTCCACGGCATTGCACGACACAGGTGCACAAACCTGCATGCAGATAGTACATTCATACACATAGAAAATAAATAAATAAATAAATAAATAAATAAATAAATAAATAAAAATTTTTAAAAAAGAGTCAGTTTGGTTACAACAAACTATTTTCTATATACATGAATGGGCACTGCTCAGCAGGGTGCAAAGTACCAGGTAGGTAGGTCATCCTATGCTCTGGTTTACTTGGTTAATGAATAAATTCATGGACCCAAGTTAACTGAATCTAAGAGAATTTTCTTGTCCTGACTGCAGATCCTGCACCTTTCCACTCCACTCTATGGCGCTAAGGCCCCTTCCTCTTCAGTCATTCGTGGTTCATCTACCATTGGCCATTTCCTGTTGGAATTTTCATGTTGCTCAGTCTACTTGGGTCAAAGTATCCAGATCTCAGTCTCTTCACCGAAGTCCATTGATGAAGGCCTACTAGAAGCTAAGACACCTTTCCTTACCAGACAGCAACATGCTCAGATGCCAACTCCCCCACCGCCCACCAGCTAAGAGGTTACTGTGCTTTCCTAACTCTGGATTAAACCATAACCACAGTGGAGGGTCTTTGATGTTATCTTCCTTTCTTCTTTCATTTTCCAATATTCTCTCTGAGTGTTCTTCCTCCTTTTCTTCTTCTCCAAAACTGTGGGTCCTGTGCACAACAAAAATGCAAGCTGGGTGTATTAGTCAGGGTTCTCTAAAGAAACAGAAGCAACAGGATGAATATATATAACTATATACAATTTATTGATTTGCTCACGTGACGGAGCTCAACAGTAGCGCCGAACTGGAGAGGCCGGGAATCCAGGGAACTGCTCAGTCCGCAAGGCTGGATGTCTCAGGAGTCCCAGTCTAGTGCTGAAGGCCCGAATGGATTCCAGGAGATCTGCCAGTCTCAGTACACGCTGGGATCCGAAAGGTTGATCACAGCAGCAAGACAAACTCACCAGATGAGAGAGAGGCAAGCCGCAGGAAGAAGGAAAAAGGGGCCAGTTCCCACTGCCGGGCCTGTAAATACTGCCTGCCGTCAGAATTGTGGTAAACACCCACATTGGGGTGGGCCCCATCCGGGTTGAGGTGTCCAATCAGAAGACCCTTTCCTCTTATTTGTTCCTTATTCCAGTCAAGTTGACACCAGGATATACCATGCAGTCACCCCGCTTGTCAACTTGACACCAATAAATAGCCTCTGCTCATTAATGTCAATTGCAAACGATACAGGGTCATAATTCCACCTAACATGTTATGTATCTCATGTGCAATAGCAAAGCATTATATCTTAGAGTAGGTGGTAATGTCCTGAGAAGAACTTAGTCCTTCAGTATCTAATAACCTAAATATGACAACACTTAACATCTTATCTCAGTTGCACATTCAAGGGGATACACAAGTATCCACTTTATATAATATATATTATATATAATATATATATATATATATATATAAACAAGCACATTCTAACAAAGGAAAAGTTAATATCTATTATAATCCAGTTTCTGCAACTGGTCCGTGGCTTCAGGGATATTTATGACTACCTCTTCTACTACCCATTCTGTATTTCCTCCACCATCAGCAAGCACCTCTGCAGGTCTTGGCTCTTTCCCTGGAGGAGTGACCCATACCTTCATCCCTGAAGGGTCTGGGCCATTTATTGTCCTGTACTGGTTTGGGTTGTTGGAGTTTCCCATTGACCTTAATCATAGGACATGGTAGCACCAGAAGGAGCCCTACAACATCTCCTGCCTTCCAGACATAATCTTCCTTGCCCCCATTGTGGAGAAAAAGTCCAATTTCCCCCATGGTAGTCTGGATCAATCACTCCTCCTTACTACTGTTATTCCTTCTAGCCTGTTGGCTTAAAGGCAGTAGAAGCCCGAAGTGGCCAGGGGGAAGTCTTAGCTTCCAGTTCAATAGAACATTTGCTGTATCTCCTGGCAAAAGCACTCCCCCCATTGGAGCCAAAACGTCTAGACCAGCAGAACAGCAAGGTCGTGGGTACAGGAAGCAAAATTTTCCTACTGGGTCACTAGGGGTGATGAGTGGAATCATTCCCACTTCCACCCCTTGGTTCCTGGACCCATGAATTCTGGCTATGGAGAAACAGTACCATATAGTGGACGCTGATTCAAAGCATATACTGCTTGCTGGAGAACCTTGCCCCAGCCCTCCAGGTATTGCTACATAATTGGCACTGTACTGTGTCTTCAAAGCCATTCCATCTTCTACAAGCCAGCTGCTTCTGGGGGTGGGGAACATGGTAAGACAGTGGATACCATGACCATGGGCCCACAGTCACACTTCTTTGGCTGTGAAGTGAGTTCCTTGGTCAGAAGCAATGCTGTGAGGAATACCATGACGGTGGATAAGGCATTCCGTAAGTCCCTGTGATGGTAGTTTTGGCAGAAGCATTACATGCAGGAAAGGCAAATCCATAACCAGAATAAGTATCTATTCCTGTAAGACAAAAACGCTGTCCCCTCCATGATGGAAGTGGTCCAATGTAGTCAACCTGCCACCAGGTGTGCTGGCTGTCACCCCGGGGAATAGCACCATATCGGGGGCTCAATGTTGGTCTCTGATGTTGGCAAATCTGGCACTCGGACAGCAGCTGTAGCCAGATCAGCTTAGTGAGTGGGAGTCCATGCTGTTGAGCCCATGCATAACCTCCATCTCTGCCACCATGACCACTTTGTTCATGGGCCCATTGAGCAACAACAGGGATAGCTGGAGAAAGAGGCTGACAATCCACAGAATGAGTCATCCATCTACTTGATTATTATAAACATCCATCCTCTGCTGAGATCACCTTTTGATGAGCATTTACATGAGACACAAGTATCTTCACATCCTTTGACCATTCAGAGAGCTCTATCCACATACTTCTTCCCCAAATGTCTTTCTCACCAATTTCCAGTCATGCTCCTTTCAAGTCCTGACCATCCAGCCAAACCATTGGCTACAGCCCAGTGAATCAGTATATAATCGAAACCTCTGGCCATTTCTCCTTGCAGGCAAAATTGCACAACCATGTGCACTGCCCGAAGTTCTGCCCACTGTGAAGACTTTCCTTCACCAGTGTCCTTTAGGGTTGTTTCAGAAATTGGCTGTAATCTGCAGCTGTCCACCTCTGGTGGTGCCTGCATAGCGTGCAGAACCATCAGTAAACAGGCCCTAGTCTTCTCTCCTCAGTCAACTGATCATAGGGCAAACCCCATGAAGCCATAGGTGCATGCTTAAGCCAGGAGACATTGTAACAGGAGGGGAACCATAGGCATTTGGGCAACTTCTTCATGTAGCTTGCTTGTGCCCTCAGGGCTGCCCGGGCCCTGTCCCATATGTACCACTTCCATTTGACAATGGACTGTTGCTGTGCACTCCTACTTTATGGTCTGGTTGGTCAGATAACACCCAGCTCATGATGGGCAGCTCAGGCACATGGGAGTGGTGGCCCATGTCAAACCTCGTTTCCACTAAGGCCCAATAGCAGGCTAAGAGCTGTCTCTCAAAAGGAGAATAGTTGTTTGCAGATGAAGGTAGAGACTTCTCCAAAATCCCAAGGGCCTCCTGTGTATTCCCCTATGGGAGCCTGCCAAGACTCCAGACAGCATCTCTATCTGCCACTGATACCTCAAGCACCATTGGGTCTGCTGGTCATATGGCCCTAGGGGACAGAGCAGCCTGCACCGCAGCCTGGACCTGTTGAAGAGCCTTTCCTGTTCCAAGCCCCACTCAAAGTTTGCTGCCTTACGAGTCACCTGTATATGGGTCGTAGTACACACCCAGATGAGGAATGTGCTGCCTCCAGAATCCAAAAGACCCACAGACGTTGTGCTTCTTTCTTGTGTGGAGGGAGGGGCCAGGTGCAACAACTTTTCTTTACCTTAGAAGGAATGTCTCTGCATGCTCCACACCACTGAACTCCTAGAAACTTCACTGAGGTAGATGGCCCTTGAATTTTAGTTGGATTTATTTCCCATCCCTCTCTGCACATATGCTTTACACAACAAGTCTCGAGCTAGCTGCTACCTCCTGTTCACTGGGTCCAATCAACATAACATCATCAATAAGTGGACCAGTGTGATATTTTGTGGAAGAGTCAGGCGATCAAGATCCCTTCTAACTAAGTTCTGGCACAACGCTGGAGAGTTAACATACCCTGAGGTAAGACGAGTAAAGGTATACTGTTGCCTTGCCAGCTGAAAGCAAATTGCTTCTGGTGTCCTTATGAACCGGTATTGAGAAAAAAGCATTGGCCAGATCAATAGCTGCATACCAGGTACCAGGAGACATATTAATCTGCTCAAGTAAGACACCACATCTGGTACAGCGGCTGCAATTGGTGTCACTACTTGGTTGAGTTTTTCGATAGTCAACTGTCATTCTCCATGATCCATCTGTCTTTTGCACAGGCCAAATTGGAGAGTTAAATGGAGATGTGGTAGGAATCACCACCCCTGCATCTTTCAAATCCTTGATAGTGGCATTAATCTCCGCAATCCCTCAGAGTGATACGATGTTTTTGGTTCACTATTTTCCCTGGTAGAGCAACACCAATGGTTTCCATTTGGCCTTTCCAACCATTATACCCTCACTCCACAGTCAGGGAACCAATGTGGGGATTCTGCCAATTTCTAATTATATCTTTCCCAATTATACATTCTGGGACTGGGGAAATAACTACGGGATGCGTTCTGGGACCCACTGGGCCCACCGTGAGTCGGACTTCAGCCAAAACTCCATTTATCACTGACCTCCATAGGCCCCTACTTTAACCGGAGGGCCAATGCTTTTTAGGTCTCCTGGGATCAGTGTCAACTCAGAACCAGTATCCAATAGGCCTCGAAAAGTCTGATTATTTCCTTTTCCCCCATGTACAGTTACCCTAGTAAAAGGCCTCAGGTCCCTCTGGGGAAGGACAGGAAGGAAGGCAAACAGCATAACCTTTGGTATTTTGACAAGGTCCTTCCTCACTGGAACCCGGCACCCCTTCATTCAAGGGGTTCTGGGTCTGTGAACTGTCTCAAGTCTGTAAACCGGTCACTGGGCGGGATTCGCTATCCTAAAATCAAATGTTGACTTCCTGTCATTCGTTCTAGAGCTTTTCTGCTTATACAGATCAAATAAAAACTTAGTAGCTTCTTATGTATTTGGTTCCTGGGGAACACCATGATTAATTAGCCATTTCCAAAGATCATTTCGGGTCTTGCCATTATAGGTATTGTTTGCCTTTGCCACCCATTTGATAATTTACGATAACTACGCTCATCTGGCCTTCTGCATTCAGTGCTGCCACCTTACGCCTACCCTGGGGTCCTGTTAGACCTACTATGTGTACATTTAATTTATGCAAACGAGCCACAACTTCTCTAACTGTAAGATGCTGCATAAGAAATAGAGCAAAAACAAAGTCTCAAATGTCTGGTGTCTCTCTCAGTACTTTCCATTTATAAATTCAGTGAGTGGCATGTCCTCTGGGTCCTCATATTGTGGAGAATGTGGTTTTATACTTCGAATCCACTCGAGCATGCCCATCTGCCTGACCCTCACAATCCCTTCATCAATACTAAGCCAAGGAATATCAGGCATCTCTAACTCACTGTTAGTAGGCCATGTTTTAATAAATACATCAGCCAACCATTCAAAATAAACTTTTAACACCTTTTTTTAACTGCTCGAGCTTCCATGTTAAACCTAGAATCTCTACTCAGTGGGCTCATATCGATAAACTCAGTCTGATCCACATTTTTAATTCCTTCCACCATTATCCCAAACCCTTAAAATCCATTCCCACACATATTCCTTAGCTTCTGCCGGAATGAATCAGCAAAACTCATTAATTTCTTTAGTAGTATATCGCACCTCCTCGTTGGACCACACTTTCTATCTCACCTGAGGGGCTTGCTTAGACTTCATCTGGTTATAGGTCTAGAGGCAACAATTGTTGGGCCCTGAGGGACATCAGCTCCCACTGGGGGGGGGGATTAATTTCCTCAGGAAGGGTGGGGAGAGGGATCTGCAGGGTGTGGATTCTCTGCTGAGGGTGGGGAGGTTAATTCCTCAGATAAAGAAACATCCCTCAGAATCCGAGGGTTCAAAATCCTCATCATCATAGTTTCTCCCACACATCTCCATCCCAAGTTTCAGGGTTCCACCCTTTCCCCACCAGTGCTCTCACTTTAACTGCTGACACTTTTCGTGGCTGGGAATTAAATTTGCGTTGTAAATCAAGCCAACCGTATAATAAGGGCTCCAGCTTGATTTTCTGCTGCTTTAGCTCTTTGCTCTGGAGAGAAGATTCTCTTCCAGAGCACACTTGGAAACCTTTAAAACTGTTGTTTCGAATCCGAGCTGGTCATTTTTATCACCGACTCCATATTTTCGTCTAACAGTTTATCCAGACAGCTAGGAGCAACAAGGCAACAACATTATTTTCCTGATTTTTCTGCAATTTTCGAACGTTTTATATATAGAGTCGATAAATTCCTTGCTTCTCACAGAGGTGAGTTAGGTGAGTCAATGGATCTATCTTTCATAATTATATCAAATAGTCCGCACCAAGGATTATCATTCCTCTTCATGCCACCAGGAGCCTTCAGTAACTCTAGGCTCATTGGGTTGGAGAGCTGGCTCCAGAGGCTACCAAGCCCAATAAAGAAATTCATCCTTTCAATTTCTGTTTCTCTAGAACCACTTCTGGTACCAAAATCTGTATTAGTCCAGGGTTCTCTAAAGAAACGAGAAGCAACAGGATGAAATATATATAACTATATACAATTTATTGATTTGCTCACGTGACGTGAGCCTCAACAGTAGCGCCGAACTGGAGAGGCCTGGGAATCCAGGGAAACTGCTCAGTCCGCAAGGCTGGATGTCTCAGGAGTCCCAGTCTAGTGCTGAAGGCCCGAATGGATTCCAGGAGATCTGCCGTCTCAGTACATGCTGGGATCCGAAAGGTTGATCACAGCAGCAAGACAAACTCACCAATGAGAGAGGCAAGCCGCAGGAAGAAGGAAAAAGGGGCCAGCTCCCTGCCGTGGCCTTAAATACTGCCTGCTGGCAGAAGGTAACACCCACATTTGGGGTGGGCCATCCGGGTTGAGGTGGTCCAATCAGAAGACCCTTTTCTCTTATTTGTTCCTTAGTCCAGTCAAGTTGACACCCAGGATTAACCATGACACTGGGTAAAGAGGCATCAGGGCAGTGGGGGACTCTCTCATGACATGTGTGTCAAGGTAGATAACACATCACCCACAGCATAGCTGGAGGACTAAACATTTATTCCCAAGGACATACTTGGACATACTCTGGGTGAAAAAGGTACAAGGCTCAGCTCTCTTGTCACCATCCAGGTCAGCAGTGAGGAGTTAATGACCCAGTTCCCTCAGTTCCCTCAGGGTGGGGAAGGCTTGTTGTATGTAACAGCCCTCCCCAGAACATTCCTGTTCATGACTGTCTTTCCTGACATTCAAACTTCAGCCCAAGCCTTGGCCTTAACTGCAGAAAGAAAGGACACAGAAGGGAGAGCAGAAGAGGAAGAGTGAGGGAGGGACGGAGGGTGGAGGAAAATGAGAGGGGAGGGAGGGAGAGGAGAGAGAGAGAGAGAGAAAGAAAGAGAGAGAGAGAGAGAGAGAGAGAGAGAGATTGTGTCACTTCCACCTATATATATATGATGGACTCCTCACAGGACTGGAGAGATGGCTCATGGGTTAACAGCACTGGCTGCTCCTGCGGAAGACCAAGGTTCGATTTCCACATTTACATGCAGCTATCAAGCCTCTGAGACTCCAGTATGAAGGGATCCTTCACCGTTTTCTGATCTCTGTGTGCACTGGGCAATACAGGCGCACTTACGTACATGGAGGCAGTACCCACATACACAGAAGATTAAAGTAAATAAAATACTGTTAATAAGATATGTCTGACAGCCCATGTTCAATACCTTGAACCCATGGTGAAAAGAGAGAAGTGGCTCCAAAAAGTTGTCCTCTGGGCTGGAGAGATAGCCTAGCGCTTAAGAGCACCGACGCTCTTGCAGAGGACCCGGGTTCGATCCCCAGCACCCACATGGCGGCTAAGAACCGTCTGTAACTCCAATTCCAGGAGAACTCCAGTTCCAGGGGAATCTGAGACCCTCTTCTGACCTCCGCGACATTGCACACACGGGTGCACAGACCTGCATGCAGACAGTACATTCATACACATACAAAAAAAAAAAAAAAAAAAGTTGCCTCTGACCTCCACATGCACCTAACTATTGATACACCACACCACACCACACCACACACACACACACACACACACACACACACACACACACACACACACCATCATTACTCTGAAAATTGTCATCAGTGTTGTCATCATCAACATGAAAAGAAAAAAAGAGAATCTGGTGGGATTTCAGTAATCCAAAACTGGGGTCGTGAAGCTGGAGGTGTTCTATCAGAATCCCCTGCAGGGGGCGTGGACAAACCTTCTCCATCTCTTACCCAGTTTTGAACCACCTCAGAAACCAGCACTGCTGTCTGATGCTCTTGCCCACTTCTGGATTTCTAAGAAATTAGAAAGAATATAAACACCTCTCGAAAGTGAGGCAGCCCACAAATGGAGGGAGGAGGAAGGGGGTTCCATTTTTTTTGTCCGTGTGGGTCAGATCACTATTGAAATGTGCACTTTAAATTGCCCATTCATAAAACAGGCAGAAGCAAATGATGGGCTGAACAGGAGACCTGAGGCACATGGGTCTCCCCTCTGAAGAGACTGTGAAACACTGTTCCTGTGATTTTAAGAATACGCTTGGTAAATTAAGCTGAACCTTGAGCACGTGTACCCTGAGAGCTGTCTCATGAGAGTCTATGCAGGAATGCTTGCTGGGGAGTTCTCTCTGGAATGCAGTTTCCTCTCTAGTTTCTCATGAGCCAACTGGACTCCTTAGTAGATGCAACATGGAGACACTGTTGAGGTGCTCTTCTTGTTTTGTTAATTGTTATATTCCAGCCACTTTATTATTACTCATTGTTCTGTGAATATTCAGCTGGAGCTCTAATGAGTAAGAGCGTGAAAATGAGTTCTCTGTGCCTTTATCACCTGTGCATGGATGGAGAAATAAAAGTAAAGAAATAAAACCCCATGAGTCCCCTGGTGCTTTTTCAGTGCCTTAATAATCCATTCAGGTCCCTTGGTTGCTCCTGGTGGCCGCACCCCTCCAATCAGCAGCCCCCAGCACTCTGCTCATCCCCAGAAGGCTGAGGAGGGAAAGAGCGATTGATGGGGCAGCGTTACCACAGAGACCCGAGTCCTGTATTGCTGCTTCTAGTGGAGAGACTGGTGGACATTGTTCCTGCCTGAATTTCAACTTCACCTCTAAAACCGGTAGTGAATTGATGATATATTTCCAAGAAGGACTTGTAAAGATGGAATGAGAGCAGACTGTTAAGATCTTGGTAAACTGGGGCTGGAGAGATGGCCCAGTGGTTAAGAGGTCTGGCTGTTCTTGCACTCAAATGGTTGCTGACAACCATGTGAAGAATCAGCTTCAGGGGATGCAAGAGCAAGCAGAGAGAAATTCAACACACACCCTGAATTCAAAGCACTTACTTGGCCTGATACATCCACAAGAAATAACCTCTGGAATAAAAACAAACAAGAAATAAAAGCATGTCATGGTCCTTTTCACTCTCAGAAAGGCTATTCTGCACATGTCAGCACTAAGCTACCCCAGGATTCCAACAAGGAGACTTGACCAGTGATTGACAAAGGCTGCTGGGAATTCCACTCACTGCTTCAGACTCTCCAGAGGAACTGGGAGTGTCAGGACAGTCTCAATTCCTGGAGGATTTTTAGTTTTGTTTTTTTTTTTTCTTTTTGTCCTTTCAGAGTCAGTCAGCTGGCCACCGGCGGAAGGTCTCCCCTACCACATCCTCAGGAGCCTGATGAGGAAGAAGCCCTGGGAGTGGAGGCACCAGAGCCCAGCCATCCTGCAGCAAGGATGTATCTTCCCTAGAAAACAAAGCCTGGTCCCATCCCAGCAGGACCCTTCTGTGTAGCAGTCCCCAAAGACATTTCTTTAACCCATGAAGGCAGAGAGGCCGCGTTGACACACCTGTCAGGTGGGTGTGTCATTTAGTTGGGTGTAAGGAGGGACCTCATGAAGGATTTAAAGTTTCTTTAAAATAGAAAAAAAAATTAGGAAAGTTATGTGCATGTTGACCCATGCCTTCAATCTCAAAACTCAGGAAGAAGAAAGTAGGGGTCTCTGTGAGATTGAACCCAGCTGGGGGTACAGGGAGACACTGTCTCAAAAAGATAAACAAAAAATATAGCTTGCATGCTCTCAACCAAGTGTGGGTGCAGGGAGACAGTGCATGTTTGTAAGCTAGAAGCTTCTCACCTAGAATAAAGAAGATGGCCCCTGGATCTTAGGTTCTCTGGCCACTAGAACTCTGGAATTAAATTCCTATTGTTGAAGCCACTGAAGTTATGGTGCCTCATTATGATTAACTGGGACAACTAAGATGATGAGGATGATGGTGATGATGATGATGGTGATGAGGATGATAGTGATGATGGTGATGATGATGATGATGGTGATGATGGTGATGATGATGGTGAGGTGATGATGATGATGGTGATGATGATGATGGTGATGATGATGATGATGATGATGATGATGGTGATGGTGATGGTGGTATGATGATGGTGATGCTGATGATAGTGATGATGATGATGGTGATGATGGTGATGATGATGGTGATGATGATGGTAATGATGGTGATGATGGTGATGATGGTGATGATGGTGATGATGGTGGTGATGATGGTGATGATGATGGTAATGATGATGATGATGATGATGATGATGACGGTGATGGTGACGATGATGGTGATGATGATAATGGTGATGATGGTGATGGTGATGATGGTGATGATG
>VZQC01004423.1:1526120-1542731 GCA_009823505.1 Rhizomys pruinosus
AACCTAACTAGGGAGCCATCTCTTAGAATTACTTTCCTCATTTCATAAGACTTACTTTTCAAATCTTTTTCTCATAACTAACTAGTCAGAATGAAACAAGAGGACATTCTAGAAGCGTAGAAGTGGTTACTAGGTGCCAGACCTTGAAACTAATTTCTTCTGTATTCTCATGGAGAGATTGTCCCTCCTCTTCCTGCACCTCAAGACAAAGATTCTTTTTTTGCAGTCAAGATGGCTCATCCAACTTTAGAATTTAGGAAAAGAAAGAGATAATCAAATGCTGAGCTGACCAGATGGACTCTGGGGCCACTAAAACATTTCAATGTGAAAATGGTAACAGTGCCCAGACATCCCTGTACAGCCAGCTGTACGCTAGGTTTCCTGAATCAGAAATGGTCCCTTAAGTCAAAAGTGCCTTGGCCTGAGCTACCTGTGGAGACCTGCTGAGAAATGTCTCCTGCTGTTGTAGCAGAGGATAGACCTGCTGAGAAATGTCTCCTGCTGTAGTAGCAGAGGATAGATCCTGAAGAAGCAGAGCAGCAGAGACATTTTAGTTCAGGATGAGTCTGATGGCTGAGAAGCACTCAATTCATTCTGCCCTGTGAATTTAAGTAGAGAGCAAGAGAGACGGAGACAGAGAAATGGACAGGGAGACATAGAGAGAGGGAGAGAGAGAGAGAGAGAGAGAGAGAGAGAGAGAGAGAGAGAGATCGGGAAATTGGCCAGGCACAAATGAATCACTAGCAATACAGTATGTACTTTTTAGCACAAGTCCACGATTTGAATTGTTCCTTTAAAATTCTCCAAATATTTTAGGGTCATAAGATGATGACTTTCATGGAATTCCTGTCTGAAATTTTTCCTACTTACTTTCTCTTTATTTTTCTCATTTTTGTTGGATTTTTTGGGAGGGTTGGTTTGTTTTAGGGGGCAGGGTCTTGCTGCATAGCTATGTCTAGGCTGGAACTTGTGGTGATCCTCCTGCCTCTGCCTCCCAAGTCCTGGGGTTCCAGCTGAGGACCTCCCTGCCTGGCTTGAAATTTCATTTATCTGATCGTCCAGGTTACTTGAGATTATATTGTGGACTTAAAACGACCTCTCTCTGGGTCTAACCTACTACTATAGGAATCAGGGTACAAGGAAGGCAGCAGAAAGAAGATACTCAGCCATAAGCCACTTAGAAGGTCTGGGGGTTTTAAAGACTATCCAGGGCTCAGGAATACAGGAAGGGTGGAATCTCCTATTTATGGCTCAGTTCATGCAGATTTTAATTCACATTGGTAACATGGCTGGCCTCAGTAAAACAGAGTGAAAACTCTTGCCATGTACCTAATTCCACCGTTTCATAGTTACCTGCTGATGTATTCCCAAAATACGACAACCACAGTTGAGACAACCAGCATGGACAGAATTAATTTTCCTTTGACATTCATTTCTCCTGTAGGGGAAAATACATTAAATGAATGCAATGCAGAGGGAATGTGGCTCTTTAAAGGCTTCTGCCCACATCTTCTCTAAAAGGGTGCATCTCTGGGTAATTCACCAGAGCTGAGGTGAATGTTCTTTCTTAAAGTGCATAAAGCAGCCATGGCAAATCAGGTCAGTGCAGTCAATGAGGCTGACCATGCTTGGAAGGATGTTAAACCACACTGTACCCATCACTAGCAAGGCAAGGCAGGGAGGGAGGAGCTGACAATGGCTCCAAGGAGCTCCAGTTCCCTCTGAGCAGATGCCACAGTGCACCACACCCAACTTCAGGGAGTGGCTCTGCTCAGTGGTCAAGTCTGCTACCCTTAGAGCACTCACTACATGTCCCTTGTCACACGCAAAAATGACCTTCACGATCTAGGCCTCACCCACCTGCCAGACCCACACAGTTCACCCCACCACACCCAGAAGCAAGAAAACAATTGGTAGCATAGAAGCAGGAACATAGATATTTTTAAATTGCTCCATAAAGTTGTGTCTGAAAGGGAAGGGTTGCTGGGCAGACAGTAACTGGCAGTCTTCTAAAACACTGTTATATTTCCCTCTGATCAAAACTGAGGCTTTTGGGCCTAACATGCATAAAAGTCCTTTTCTGGCCTGTTTCTCTCTTAGCATTTTCTTTTTTTAATTTTTTAAAAATTTATTTATTTATTTTTTTTATTTTTAAATTTTATTTATTTCTGTATGTGTATGAATGTACTGTCTGCATGCAGGTTTGTGCACCCATGTCGTGCAATGACGCGGAGGACAGAAGAGGGTGTCGGATTCCCCTGGAACTGGAGTTCGCCTGGAATTGAAGTTACAGACGGTTCTCAGCCACCATGTGGGTGCTGGGGATCGAACCCAGGTCCTCTGCAAGAGCGGTCGGCGCTCTTAACCACTAGGCCATCTCTCCAGCCCTCTCTCAGCATTTTCAAAACTGTCATTCTGAAGATTGCTGATGGACTCTCTCCCTTCCAGGTAAGAAGTGAGTTTGATGCCAAACTCATGTTGGAGACCAGCACAGAAAGAGGAGCTGCTGGCTACTAAGATCCAGGTTCAAGTGGGAAAGTGGGAGTCTTTAGTCCCATGCCTCCACCCAGGGTGATCTCAGCTGGCCCCAGTCACACAGTCTGTGATGCTGTGAGTCACTCTTGTCATCTGAGACCCTCTGACTTAACCCTTCTTTCACTATATCTAATTCCATCCTCTGGCTGTTTTCCAGGCCATGCCCAAAGAACTTGACTCTGGGGCTCCTCAGGTGAAAGAACCCTCACCCTCATCCTGGGACACATGCAGACTGGTGGCATTTCACAAGGCAGAGCCAGGGTGGGAAGTCCCACCTTCCTCACTCCACCCTCATGGAATAGTACACACCACTCCAAGAACCTCACAGATGCATGCTAGGGAGAATTCCTCTCTGGAGGGAATGCTGGGTGATCCTGTTTTTTCCACTCACATCAGAGGGAAAGGTGAACCTCTCAGCTGCATAGCTGCCTGCACAGAGGCCCTGGAAAGGTCATCATGTGGAGGGCAGGGGACAGGCAGGGTAAAAGCAATTTCCAAATAAATCAAACCTCCTGGCCTAGAAAGTTCTGTCCTCCCTAACTGTGATCCTGCCATCATAGCCTGGAAACCACTCCTCCTCCCCAAGGATTGGCAGGGCCCTAAGAAAGCCTGAGCTATGTTAAGGATTCGTGATCAGTCCAGACGGTCACAGGCCCTGCAAGGCACCCAGTAGGTGCAACTCATGTGTTTATGGGGTGACAGTGTGAGCAAGTCAATCATGAAAGTCCTGACAGTCTTCACTCGTGCTCCACCCCACATCCATCAACCAAAGTGGAACTCACTGCTCATACCAGCGGAATCTTAGAACCAGAGACACATCAATAAACAAGGCCACCATCGAGCCTCCAGTCCAGAGGAGGCAAAGGAACCAACAGGATGCAGAGCATCTGGTAGGGACCAGTGTTGCACAGGTAAAAAGAGCAATAAAATAACAAACTCCGTCCTCCTTTATTTTCCCCGTGCAGCAGACACGTTAAGCCTTCCCACCACTCAGCTAATCCCCAAGGCTCCATCCTCTGTCCCCTCACCATAACCTTGGTTATTAATGAGAGTGTTTAGATCCAGCACTGCAGGTAAAATTAAGCTTGGGTGAGGACTCTGACCTCAGCTGGTCTCATATTTACACCTTGGGGAAGTTGAACCAGAGCCTCTGTCTAATGTACAGTCTGGAGGTGTAAACATCTCCCTCAGAGGTCTAGACAGGACAGGAGCAGGCCGTGTCTACAGCGCACATGGCACCAGGCAGTCAGTATTTGCTCTGAAAACAGCACCTGCAATCTTAGGACGCTCCTTAGGGACAGAGGTTCAAATCATGGAAGCTGAGGCATGGGTTTGCCTGAGACAGGGATCTAGGACCATTGGCAGCGGCTCACAGAGCCGCTGAGAAGACCCCGAGCGCTGTGTGGGTTGTGATAAACTCCTGTGCCCAGCCCAGGACAAGGGCACGGCCAAGCAGTCTAGCTGCTCCTCACCTGTGCCCAGTACCCTGTGCTAACAACATCTGCCAGGAGAGCATGCTGACCCCATCCCTGCAGAAAGTCAGGGATCAGCCTCCTCATCCAGAGGCACAGAGGTCTCTGGGTTCCGTCTCAGTCTGTGAAAAGTCCTTGGGAGCCAACTATCCCCTACAGACTTTCCTCATTGATCCTCAGCCTGAATTAGAAATGAACCTCATGTTGGGAACCTCATTTTTTAACAAGACATGGCTCTTAGACACAAGAGCTAAACCTTAGTATGGTGGTCCATGTGCTTTCCATGACTGGATGATGAAATGATAGGCTTCACATGTATGAAGTACAGAAGCTGGCTTCCTAGGCCTGAGGAAGCTTGGGTGTCAGGATCCCCTCACAAGCTGGGGCCTTATTTCCATTAGAGTGGTGGGAGGAAGCCCCCAAGCCCTTCCCACAGGAGAAAGAATGCCCTAGAGCCTGGGGAATCCTGTCTGGCTCTGGTGGCTGTCTGGGGCTGCAGGCAGAAGCAAAGGCTGACCCCAGTTGCTCACCCACTGGGGTCCAGAACCTTCTTCAGCACCAGGATCCTCCCCATCTCACCCTATGGACTAAGAGATAAACTACACACTGCCCTCTCCCTCCTCAGGAGTCGATATAAGCTGGTACCTCCCCCAACTGCTACAGGCCCAGCTGCCCCACCTCACCACTAATCAAGGGGCAAAGATGGTGTTCTCTGGGCATTTGTGTGGAGTCACCCAAGCAGGAACCTGCACAATGCGTTCCAGACACGGCATCACTAATAACAACCTGAAACCAAAGCATTCTGCTCAATGGCCCATAGTAGACAGTAACCTCTGATTAACCAGGAATCACTGGGAGGTTTTTTGTTGGTTTGGGATAGGGGGAATCTTTGTCTGTTTCTCTCTTCTGTGTTGAAAACTATACTAGGGGTGGGCAAAATGGCTCAGCATGTCAAGGCCCTTGCTGCCAAACCTGGTGACCTGAGTTCCATTCCCAAGTTCCTCAGGGTGGACGTAACAGATTCCTGAAAACTGTCCTCTGACCCACACACATGCCTGCCATAGCATGTGTGCCATGTATACGAATATGCGCATGTGCACATACATACAATAAATAAATGTATACGAATGTGGCATGTGCACATACATACAATAAATAAGTGTATACAAATGTGTGCATGTGCACATACAATAAATAAATGTAGCGCATACAATAAATAAATGTATACGAATGTGTGCATGTGCACATACAATAAATAAATGTAGCGCATACAATAAATAAATGTATACGAATGTGTGCATGTGCACATACAATAAATAAATGTAGCGCATACAATAAATAAATGTATACGAATGTGTGCATGTGCACATACAATAAATAAATGTAGCGCATACAATAAATAAATGTATACGAATGTGTGCATGTGCACATACAATAAATAAATGTAGCGCATACAATAAATAAATGTATACGAATGTGTGCATGTGCACATACATACAATAAATAAATGTATACAGATGTATACATGTGCACATACATACAATAAATAAATGTATATGGATGTGTGCACGTGCACATACATACAATAAATAAATGTATATGGATGTTTGCACGTGCACATACATACGAGAAATAAATGTATACAAATGTGTGCATGTGCACATACATACGAGAAATAAATGTATACAAATGTGTGCATGTGGACATACATACAATAAATAAATGTATACAAATGTGTGCATGTGCATATACATACAATAAATAAATGTATATGAATGTGCGCATGTGGACGTACATACAATAAATAAGTGTAAGTGTTAAAAGAAAAGAAAACAATGCCAGAATTGGGCACTGAAGTAATCACTGAGTTTGCAGCCTTGGGATTGGAAAGGTGGCTCAGCAGTGAAGACCATGTGCTGCTTTTACAGAGGACCCAAGTTTGGTTCCCAGCACCCAGAATGAGCAACTCACAACCACCTAAAACTCCACCTTCAGGAGACCCCTTGCCTCTGGCCTGCAAGAGTACTTGTATTCATGTGCCCACGCAGACATACACATAATTAAAAATGAATTTTAAAAAATTGTTTTTCCCCCAAAATATAGCACATGAATTAAGCAGCTACACCCAACTCACCCATTTCCATTTTTTCCAACATTTAATATTATTTTCTGAATGTTTGAAGGATTTGTTCAATTTTACTTACAGTAGTTTACCCTTCTCATAGTCTATAACTTCACTTTCATATCTAATATTGTATTTACAACTTCTAATTCTTGTTCTTAAAATACTCCCCTTGCCTGTGATTGAATCAGCTTCTAAGCTATGAGTGCTTGTTTCTTTCCTCAATTATCCAGACCAGACCCTGGGCTAAACCATTCTCCAGCTCTTTCAGTTCCGTCTCTACAATCCTATGACAATACTCCATGTTTAATGCCATTTTACAGGCATGAAAACGGGCTCAGAGAGGTTAAGCAACTTTGCAGTGCATCCGGCATTCAGTTGTGGGGCTGATTTGATCCACAGAGTTGATCTCCAGAGCCCATTTAACCGTCAATGAACAAGAGGGCTCATCTCCGCCACCCTACTCCCTCAAATCTCCTGGAGCACTGTTTCTTTGCCACTCACAGTTGCCAGCTACTGAGTGATCACAAACAGTCCAAAGGCAGCTGGAGCTACTGCAGGACCAGCTTTTCCTTGGAGAACCTGGGGAACCTGACTACTTTGATGTCCTCTGCCACTTGTGAGCTGACTCCTGTCTGTGCCTGACACAGGGCACCTTCACATGTGTCACCTTGCTTCTGACTCACAATGGTCAGTGGTCACTGCAGAGGCTGTGGCTCTGCCTTCTGGCTGAGACTGAGCTTGAGTGGAAGAGAGTAGCTGGCCCGAGGGCACTGAGAAAACCCAGAAACCCTGGACTGTAGGTCAGACTTTCTGCTTCCAGGCATTGTTCTCGGCCTTGGGGCAGTGTTGGGTAAGGAGGGAGCATTTATCATAAAACTCCCTGTGAGGAGAAACACAATACAACGATGGGGAAAAGGAAAGAGAAGCCTGCTTCCAGCTGTGTCTTTCTATTAAAGAGGGTGGGAATAGAACAGAGAGATGCCTCAGTAGTTAAGAGTGTTCTCTACTCTTGAAGAGAACCCAGGTTCAGTTCCCAGCACCCATGTCAGGCAGCTCACAACCACCTCTATCTCCAGCTCCAGTGGATCCAATACCCTCTTCTGAACTCTGTACACCCAAGCATACACACAAATAAATAATAAAATAATTTTTTTTAATTTTATTTATTTCTGTATGTGTATGAATGTACTGTCTGCATGCAAGTCTGTGCACCTGTGTCGTGCAACGCCGTGGAGGTCAGAAGAGGGTGTCGGATTCCCCTTGAGCTGGAGTTCTCTTGGAATTGGAGCCTCAGATGGTTCTTGGCCACCACGTGGGTGCTGGGGATCAAACCCGGGTCCTCTGCAAGAGCGGTCAGCGCTCTTAACCACTAGGCCATCTCTCCAGCCCCCTAAAATAGCGCTCTTAACCACTAGGCCATCTCTCCAGCCCCCTAAAATAAATATTTTTAAAACAGGGTCACAGCCTTCTAGGTAACCCAAAGAGAATGAATAAGTCACTTTCACTTTCCTATGCTTGAGTCTCTCCAGGTTTTCTGCAGAAGTACTCTGTCACTTCTCCCAGGCTCCACTAGCCCAAACCTCTTCCCATCCATGCAGCAGCCTGTGCTTGAAGCATGCTAGAGATGGAGAACTCACTGTCCAGTGCACTCCCGCTTCATTGTCGAACTATCTGATTGTGAGACGCATCTCAGCGTGAGGCCTCATCTTCACAAGACATTCTTAAGATGATCTTATTTCATCCTCACTATCATCAGTGGGCAGCCTTCCTATTACCCCAGATAAGGAAACTGAGCTCAGAAGTTGGACGATGAAGACAAGATCCCAGAGCCAACAAGTCCTCTTGTCTCCATGAGTGCTACCTTTACACTGAATATAAAGCTTCCCGGAGATGGGGTCCTAACACTTCAACCAAACAGCTCCTTCCCTGATGTACTTCTTAGACAACTTGCCCACGAGCACTGAGTCCAACAACAGACAAGAGGGCCTCTCCTTAGCACTGGATAATGCCTGGGGTTGGGATGGGCCCAGGAAGGGTCCAGCCCCCACAGTGCCTGTAACAGTGCAGAATGGCAGCAGTGTGATCTGTGTGCACACCAATGCCAAAAGTCCCTGCAGGCCTTAGCTCCTGTCTACCCTGCCTGAGCTAGGCATGGCTCTTAACCACTGAGCCATCTCCCCAGCCCCACAGACTACTTTTTATAACAAAAATAATCATGTTTATTTATATTGGTGGGTGGTGGTGCTATGTGTGGGGTCAGAAAACACTGTGGGGAGTTGTTACTCCACTTCCACCATGTGGGGCCTGGGGATTGAACTCAGGTCATCGGGCTTGATGGCAAGCACCCTAACCCACTGAGCCATCTTGCTGCCTCTGCTCACAGAGTTCTTATGAGATATGAGGAGGTCAGGAAGAGTCCTTAGCTCTACCTGACCCCAGCTTCCGGTCCTACCAAGTCACTTTGGGCAAGTAGCCAGAGTCCTTGGCATTTTCTGGCCTCCTCTTTGTGCCCTGCTGAAGGCAGTGGTCAAAACTCGAGTATGTACAGTCATTAAAAAAGGTTCTGGGGGCTGGAGCAATGCCTCAGTGGTTAAGGAAACTGGCTGTTCTTGCAGAGGACCTGGGTTCATATCCTAGCACCCACATAGTGGCTAGAAAATAAAAGTGTTCTGGGAACCACTGAGCCCTACGCCAACTTGAGGCTACCTGTTTTCAGGTCATGGGGACATGGTGGACTCTGGGTACACAGACCAAGTTGTGCCCAGAGCCTGTGCGAGGGTTCTGGAATAATCATCGTGAACTGAGTGGCTGTTATTTATTGGGCACTTGTTAACACGGGGTCCTCTGCTGAGCCCTTTCTGGGTACCATCTCTTTTATGGTGGTCTAAGAGAGTGGAGCAACCAATTCTCAGTAGCTCAACTCACTTGTCCAAGATTGTATTACAGACATGTAGGCTCCATCTCTCTTAGCCTATTAGGAGCTAAGGCAATTTGTCCCTTTGATAGTAAGGTTGGTAACACAAACTGTCTTTCCTTTCTTTTCTTTTCCTTTTTTTTTTTTTGGTCTTTTCAAGACAGGGTCTCCCTGTAGCCCCAGCTGTCCTGGAGCTCGTTCTGTAGACCAGGCTGGCCTTGAACTCACAGAGATCTGCCTGCCTCTGCCTCCCAAGTGCTAGGATTAAAGGTGTGCGCCACCATGCCTGGCTCAAACTGCCTTTTTATAAGTACATTCTAGGTTCCAGGAATTTTACAGATGGTATTGTTGGTCCTTTGGACAATTCACAGAATGGTACTTCTTATGGGATGTGGAGTCTTGCTGCCAGATCTCCCAGATGCCAATGGGGCCAGAGCATAAGAATCAAGGGGTGAGACGTGCCAGCCTGTGGAGGGACACCCAGGTTCCTTTCTGCCTCTACATTTGCAAAGTCCCTACAGTGAGAACATGTGACTGTTGTAACCAGACGAAACCTTATTTAATTGAGGAAATCGGGTGGTTCTATGACTCCTTTAAAGAATGTGCTGTCACCTTTATATAAATGTAAGCCGTATTTTCTGTACTTCATTTACAGAAGGAGCCAAGTTCGAGGAGGCCAATTAAACTGTGTACCAAGCCGCTCAGTCAAAATAAATAAGTGGCAGGCGAAGTGGTCTCCATTTCTAAGGCTACTGGTTCTCATCTATATTTAAATAAATTTCAAATAAAAATGGAACCAAAATAAATATCCAAATGAGCCTTGCTAGAGCTGTCTGGCTAGTGGAGCTTCAACCACAAACCAGAGGGAAAAGGGGAAGTGCAGAGACTGGGCAGTGGCCAGCGGAGATTTTTGGTTTGTCTCCCCCTGCAGGACATAATTCAGTACAGCTCAGAAAGCATCTTTGTCAATACTTTCTGTCCCTTCTATTTCTGCAAACGTCCTTGAGTGGTGTAAGGTCCCAGAATCCAGAGCAGGCTATCATTTATATTCACTGTGAATCCATCTCCTCCAACCCCATCCACTCCAGATAAATGTTGAGCAAATATTTGAAGAGTATTGGTTTGAAGGGCAGCCAGCGTGTCTGAGGGGTGGCTTCAGCTCCCAATCGCAGGGTCCACTTCTCCTCCCTCCTGCATCGTCTGCTTCAGGCGGGATCAAGGGCAGACAAGGAGAACGAGCCACCAGAAAGGGTTTGGGGAGCTGCAGCGAGCCCCACAGATCTCCCCCTCCATTCCTGACGGTGTCGTTCCAGTGGGAGGAAGGACGGCACATCGCAGAGCTGAGGTGAGGGTTAAGCACTGCCACAGGCATCCTGTCATAACCTCTGAAACAGTCTTCATAGATGAACGAGGAAGAGGAAAGGCTGCCAAAATATAGTCAGTGCTGGGCATCAGGTTATGGGAATAGAGTAAGTGAAAGAAGGGGGCAGAGAGGAGACACCCCGCCTGCCCCGACCTGACTCAAGGAAAGAACCTGCAGTCCCCTCCCCTGGCCCTAGGACCAGAGCCCATTTTGAACTCCCAGCAACGTTCATGGAGGCCTGTGCCAGTCAGCCAGTTCATGGAGGCCTGTGCCAGTCAGCCAGTTCATGGAGGCCTGTGCCAGTCAGCCAGTTCATGGAGGCCTGTGCCAGTCAGTCAGCCAGTTCATGGAGGCCTGTGCCAGTCAGCCAGTTCATGGAGGCCCCAGGACAGTATTAATGCTCTTGCTCAAGGTCAAAGTTAAGAGACAGGCAGTCTTAGGATCTTCAGACACGTGTGTGTCTGTGTGTGTCTGTGTGTGTCTGTGTGTGTCTCTGTGTGTCTCTGTGTCTGTGCATCTGTGTGTGTCTGTGTGTGTGCGTGTGTGTCTCTGTGTCTGTGTGTGTCTCTGTGTCTGTGCATCTGTGTGTGTCTGTGTGTGTGTGTGTCTGTGTCTGTGTGTTGCGAGTGATGGAACCCAGGGCTTTGCATGTGCTCTACCTCTGAGCTGCGTTCCTTGCCTGGTTTTAGGATTTTCTGATGCTCCCCTGGCAGGCAGGGGGAGGGGCGTTCTAGTTCCCCATCCCCGCTGGCAGCTTCTCCTGGTTATTTGATTATCTCCATCCTGTCTCCTTAAATCTGAGGGAGAAGCTGGAGAGTCCAGCGCTGCCCTCACTGGGACTCGTTTCTCATTTGGAAGTCCAGCAGTTGGTTTGGTCCTTCTTCTCCTCACACTTACCCTGTCACCTTCTTCCCCACACCCCAGATTTCATCCAGAGGGTTACCGCCCAGGAGACCTTACAGGAGAAGATGGACTAACAGTTTACTCTGCCTCACAGCACGCTCTTCTCCTTCAGGGCCCTGACCACTAGACTAATGTAACTGATTGACCTTTTGATTGGTGCACGCCCTCAGCGCTAGGTATAAACTCAGTCAGCAGCTGCCAGAGAAGAGGCCTTCTAGGGTGTTTGCCATATGTCCACTAGAAGACAATTTGTTCTCAGGGCTCATTCTGTGATCTCAGCTTACAAGGACATATGAACACAGTTAGTTATAAGCATATAACTTTTTCCTTACCAAGTAAAGTTCCCCTTCCTCAGCTCAAATTGCGGTCCCTCCACCTCAAACTCATAGCTATGGGACATGAGGAAGTAGGTTACTCTGCGGATTTTATCATCTCAATTTTGGGAGATCTTTTATTTGTTTTGAGACAGGATCTCCCTACAGTTCTAGCTGGCCTAGAACTCTGTGTGTAGACCACAATTGCCTTGATCTTGGAGAGATTCACCTGCCTCTGCTCCATGAGTGCTGTGATTAAAGCATGCAGCACCACATCTGGCTAATCTAAAATATTTTAGAGGCAAAAATCAGTCATATTCATAATTTATAACACCTTGGAAACTGTGGGAACCAGGACAGATTCTCACATTCTTTGGGCCTCAAAAGGAAAGTTTAGACCCAGTATTTCAGGCTCTGTCCACATCCAATTATGGCAGTTCTGGTAAGGAAGGCTCTGCCCTCACCCTCTGCTGTCCCCTCCCCTGTCCTGCTGCCCACCCCAAAGTTCCACTGGGGTCCCAGCAACAACCGGAAGTGTGGCCTGAGCAGCAGGTGCACAGTTTGTGGCTCTGAGGCCCAGGCCACCTGCAAGGAAGCAAAGAGTTTCTGAATTTTCCAGCTCAAGCCCAGACTCCAGGCCCCAGGCCATGTCCACCTCTTCTGGGTGTCCCTGGCCACCCTACTTCATCTATTCCTAGGAGGCTGGCAGCACAGAACAGGCAGAGTAGCAGACACAGGTGCTGGGGTGACCTAAGCAGACCCTGGAGAGATCAGCACTGTGGGGCTCCAGTCAGGCCTGGTGTGACTTAGGGAGGACCCACTCCTCTCTGGGCCCGGGTCTTCTCTTGCTCCCTGGTGGCTCAGGGTCTTCTTACTGCAGAAGCGTGATGCTGTCTGTGATGGAGAGGACCATTTTGCCATCTGGGTGTCAGTCCTAAATCCTCCCTTTCCATGTGGTCCTAGCTGTTACTGTGAGATTCCTTGTTCAGTCCAGTTCCCCAGTCACTTCCCTTTCCCAGCTTGCCCACCTGCAATGGGGACAAGCACAGCCCAGGCAGTGCTGTGACCCTGCTGTGACAGTCAACTCCACTTTGTTTTGGTGACTTCATCTTAGTGGTCAAACCTGGGCCCAGAAAAACAAGTCCAGGAAGAGTTGGCTGGTTTTCTTGACCTTTGGAATCTCCTGCCACAGATGTCTTGTGACTACCTGTTAACTACCTATCTTAACTTTTGTAGATGTTTTACAAGTGCCTACTGCCTGTTAACTACTTATCTTAGCTTTTATAATCATGCAGCAGGCAGGAACTGAAGTTTCAGGGGTTTTGTTGTCTGACTGGAGTTTCTCAGAAAATCCACCAGGATATATTTTCACAACATCCACCAGGATATGGTATTTGCTTTTATTTTTTTTAATTTTTTTTTATTATTTATTTTTGTATGTGTATGAATGTATTGTTTGCATGCAGGTCTGTGCACCCGTGTCATGCAATGCCGCGGAGGTCAGAAGAGGGTCTCAGATTCCCCTGGAACTGGAGTTCTCCTGGAATTGGAGTTACAGACGGTTCTTAGCCGCCATGTGGGTGCTGGGGATCGAACCCGGGTCCTCTGCAAGAGCGTCGGTGCTCTTAACCGCTAGGCTATCTCTCCAGGCCCCCCGGTATATTGCCTTTATAAGCATAACTTACCCCTCTTAATCCCCAACTGGGATATAGTCCTTGGCCAGCTAAAATTAAGCCAATTTGGCTAATTGGAATCCCAGAGTTTGTGTGGTTTTCCTCCCAGTGGTCTCAACTCTGTAACATTTGGGAGGTTCCACCAAGATCCTGAGAGAAGAGACCCCAGACTCCAACCCAGAACCAGCCTAGGGAATAAGCACAATCTGGGAGGAATCTCACTGATTCTCAGGCCTGAGGGAGCCCCGTTGTGCTGACTAGATAAAAACTAAAAGTAAATTATCAACCATTGGCACAAGCCCTCTGGAAGCAGTCTGGTAAGCTCCTGGGTCCATAAAAATCTGGGGAGATTTAGAAGATTGAACACAATCACTGGTCTTATCACCAGGGGCATAGAGGAGAACTCTTGGCCCAAATTTGGTTTCTGTAAAAACTGGTGTATGAGTAAGCCACTTTATGTTTGTCTGGGCTAGCCCTGTCTTCATTGGTATTTGCTTCATCTTCTGGATCAGATCACTGTCTTTGGTGTGCCTGTAACATCTGGTGCAGACATTGGAAATAGACCGAGCTCAGCTAATACTTCCCTTGGTTGTATGCTGAGATGCATGTACTTTGTGGTTAGAGTTTGCTTTCAAGATGGTTGTTGTTATAGTATTTCTTTGTTTATGTCTGATTTGGAAGCAATGTTGTTTCAAGTTTTGGTCTTTGTTTTTGTGCTACTTTGAAACCTCAGAAAGCCCAAAAAATGGTTTGAGAGAGCAAAACTCTGGCTGGTTGTTGGTTTGACTTGATGTGTTGGCTCATCTTAGGAGCTGGGGATGAATTCTGGGACTGGTCTTCCTGTCTCAACTTTCCTCTGGTTTATACTGGACACCATTTACGATATTGATGAAATGGAACAGAACAAGTATTGGGTTTACCTATGGCCTACTGGAAGATGTCCTTTAATGATTCTAGGATTATGGCAGTGTCCTTTTAAGAGTTTATCTTGCCCATAATATGTATACAGCCTAGAGGAAAAGTTTCCTGGTGAGCTTGGTCTGAATGCTGATCAGCTTACATCATGTCCATAGGTAGGTAATAAGACCCCTCCCTTCCTTCTAAAATTGGTAAAACTTGGTATGGGGTGTCTAGGAAAGAAAAAGGACTGCTTCTGTTTGTAGTAACTAGGCTCATTTGATATAAGGCCACCACACCATAACTATTTTAAATCTTCACTTACCCTGGACTATGCTTTCTCAATTTATGATGTAAATACCTTCAGTCAATGTTTATTCAAGAATGGTTGTGTTTTTCTTCAAGTTTATTCTATTTATTATATAGTAATTAAAGGTATCAGACTGATGCAAATAATCTTCTTGGATGGTTAATAACCATACTTAAGTGCCCAAACTAATCTGGATGGGACTTAGGGGACAGTATTTTTCCTTGCCCTCCATGGTCAACTAAGCCCCAGGAAACTATAGGCCATCTCTCAAATTGTCCTGTAACTGTGATGAGTCACCTGTCCTTTTATTCAGAGAGGTTATGGAGACCCACCAGAGGGTCTCAAACCAGTGGCCAGTCTATAAAGAGGAAGGTCAATACAGAAAAAAATATCTCCCTTAGTCAAGCAAGAACTCACTTATCCCCCAATGGTAGATGGAACGGGTAAAAAGAAATCCAAAGGAGACAGGGGCTCCCTGCAAAACCGGAAGTGACCACCAGAGGATCAGATCCGCAGCTGACGTGAGAAAAAAAAACTTGCTTAATCTGGGTGAATTGCATGGACATAAACAAAACACCCAAAGGAAAGCATTAACCAAAATTAAAGTAATCAATAAGTATTTTTGAAGGCCGAAGAAATTGTACTCTGCCCGACATTAGGCGAATAGTCCAGGATGAAATATTAATTTAGAAAGTTCTCACTAGAGATTGTCTCCATGCGGAAATACTACTCTGGTAATAAAAAACTTCAAGCTCTTGGGCACTACTTCATAAGTGTAGTGCACCTGCAGGCAAAAAAAAAAAAAAAAAAAAAAAAAAAAGGGGGGAGAAACAAGTCCCTTATTGTTATTTAAATCAAATGATGGTTAAATTTCTTCTCTTTTTGTCTAGAAGCCATTTAAGAGGGAACTCACACGGTGACTCTAGCCACTCCAACAACTATCAGTATGCCTGAAATGCAGATCCTGATTCCAGCTGCCACAGCCAAATGAAAAAGGAGAAATTACCCAATAAATGGATGCTTTTGGAAGACCTTATCAAGAAATTCTAATGGACTTTAAGTTGAACATTTAAAATTCACCCTGTTCTGACTTCTCCTGGTTCCCTGCAAGGACTCCTGCCTTTACTTCTCCTTCACAGATACCAATCAAGTACTTCCTTGTTCTCTAGAACTATACTTTTAGGGTCTTTTAGATAGACCAACTGAAGGGGTAACCCAGTTGCTCTTCAAAAGGAATGCCCAGAACCTTCCTGGATCTCAGCTTCTCACCGCACATTTAGAAAAGATACTTTCAGATACTCCTGTAAGAGAAGCCCACACTGACTCCATTTTGAGTATAGCCACCATTTTAAGCAATTACTGGAACATGCCCAATTCAGGGAAAAGGTCAGTTGCTTGAGGCCTCAAGAACAGCTAATAAAATTTAAACTTGTCTAAAGATAACTGTTGATACTGTTGATATGTGAGGGCAGATGGACTGACTCAACATTTCCTTGTTCCAGTGGCAAGACTGTGTCTAAAGATAACCTTTGGTATGTGGGGGCAGGTGGGCTGACCTAACCATGAGCTGTAACTCTGCTATTATCCAAGAAGGCTAGAAGTTACCCAAACCCCACTAAAATTCCCCTAGACCCTGTATAAAAGGCCTGTGAGCCAAGTTATTGGGGTTGGAGACTTTTCCCTCCCACACCAGCATGCTGGTTTGCTTTCAAGATGGTTGTTTTATAGTATTTCTTTTGTTTGTCTGATTTGGAAGTATTTTGGTTTCAAGATTTGGTATTGTTTGTGCTACTTTGAAACCTCAGAAAGCCCCCAAAAATGGTTTGAGAGAGCAAAACTCTGGCTGGTTGTTGGTTTGACTTGATGCGTTGGCTCATCTTAGGAGCTGGGGATGAATTCTGGGACTGGTCCCCCCCACCCCAAAATAAAGTCTTGGTTTTTCATCCTTCTGTGTGTCTGGTGTGGATTCTCCAACCCTAACATCTTGGAGGTCCCACCGTGATACCCCCAAAGATCACTGGAGGGACTAGAGACATCTTTTCGGCCGGCGATGTCTTTTGAGTAAAAGTGAGCTCAATTCTTTCTTTTTTTTTTTTTTTTTTTTT